>JAQIUQ010003277.1:117500-403457 GCA_030378365.1 Hybognathus amarus
ACTTTGACCTCTGCAGATACACACACACACACACACACACACACTCTCTCTCTCAGTGTTATGATGCTCCGGGCAACATCTATGCCAAATATGAATATTCATCCATTCATAAGCCCTGAAATGCTGTGGTTTGTATGAGTGCGTGTCTGTATCAGACACACACACACACACACACACACACACTCGGAGTCGGAGCGCAGCTGTGCCATTGAAGCTCCACTCGCCTCGCTCTTTCCTCGAGTCTGAACAAAAGCTCCTCTCTCTCTGCAGCGCTCACACTGAGGCCAGTGTTCGATCCGACTCGTTAATTAGATCATTATGGACGTCACATGACTCTGAACATCTTCAGCTCGCGACTCAGACAATCCAGTTTTAACTGCTTGAGGATATCTATAGAAACAATAGATTTTATGTTTATTTAAAAGTATGCTATATATATATGGCTGTGATCATTCATTCAAGAGATTTGTTCAAAAATGCTGATTCATCCAGTAATGAAGCAAGTGAAGTCTTTATGAGTGAGTCATTGAATCATTCATTCAAACTGATTTTTGATAAATAATTCATTCCATTTCATGAAACATTTTAAATAGGCTGCACTGCAGTAATTAACATTTAGTCAAAACCTAAAATTACATGTAAATTACATGTTGTTTTGTTTATTTGTGTGTTTAGAATCGTGTAAGAATCACAATCTCTATTTGATTCTCTATTTATCCAGAATCATGCGCTCTAAGTGATTTAACTACTCCACAGGGTCACTTTAAATGTAATGACTCATTATTTGTTGACTTTACCAGTTAATATATTTTGATATAAGCAATTATTGTAACAGTTACTCAGTCAGTTACATCAGATTCAATTCACATTTATTTGTATAGCGCTTTTCACAGAACACATCATTACAAAGCATTACAGAATCACAGTTAGCTAAACATACATACATTTACACAATGTAATAATCTAATGCAGAGACAACAAGCTCATTGAAGTAAGGAAGATGCTAAAGAACAGGTTGAGTGTAACTGTGCAGGTGTGTAACTGTGTAACTGTGTGTGTGTGTGTGTGCAGGTATAATGGTGTGTGTGTGTGTGTGTGCAGGTATAATGGCTCTCTGCCAGGAGGAGACCGGGGCCGCAAGAGGGAGCCGCTTTGCTCTTTACAGGAGAGCGAAGGCCAACGGCGTCGAGCCGAGCGCGGTGCACGTCCTCAGCAACCCTCACGACAGCAAGGTGCGTTTCATGCAGCACATCGCAGTGCAGTGCATTGTGGGATAGTGAGAGAGCGTGACCTTTGTTTGCAGGCGGTGAACAGCAGGGGGCAGCACAGCATCTCCTTCACCCTCTCCAGGAGCCAGACCGTGGTGGTGGAGTACTGCCACGATAATGACACCGACATGTTCCAGGTGAGTCCAACACGGAGCGAGTTACGGGTTTCTGTTGAGAGCGGCCGCTGAGTTAATCACTAATGATCTTTACAATGTTAATCATTGTAATACATTGATATTTCAGAGCAGATGCACAAAAATCAAGGGATATATTCAGTAGTACAGTATATTCAGTGCTATAGATTAGGGTTGGGAATCAAAAAGACTAAATGCGAATGATATCTACGTTTTTTTTTTTACCTTATTGGATTTGAAATTCAGAATCGATAAGAATCTTTCAAAGTCAGTCGATCCCCAACCCTTGTTAGGTCTTTATGCTTGTGTTGGACTCTGATGTGTCCCATAATGCCGTGTGCAGATCGGCCGCTCGACGGAGAGCCCTATAGACTTCGTGGTGACGGATACGCCGGGAGGATCCAAGGAGAGCGAGGACTCGTCTTCGGCTCCCAGCACCATCTCACGCTTCGCCTGCAGGATCGTCTGTGATCGCAGTCCGCCGTTCACCGCGCGCATCTACGCCGCCGGCTTCGACTCCTCCAAGAACATCTTCCTCGGGGTCAGTGGGTGTTCATCCTGGGAAACTGCAGAATAACACTGTACGGGATCGTCATTTTTAGTAGGAAATACCGATACCGATAATTATCTATATTTGAAAACCGAAAACCGATATAAATCAGCTGATAAATCAAAATCCAGATTTTTATGTGATTTTTTTTTTTGAGAGAAAAACAAGTCTCACCGTTAAAAGACCTGTCCCAAACACACAATTATAATGTGTTGATTATGATTTTATGTAGCCTATATTATAGACTTGCGCTGCACGTCGAACTTTTTAAAGTGATTTTAATCATATTTAAAACAATTCAAAACCATCATGTTGAACAGTCACATCTGAAGTGTCTCATCTGAAGGAAATAATGCATTATTTATCGGCTTTAATATAGCGTCCAAATTTTCTTATCAGGCCGATAACGACAACATTATAAATGAACATATATCGGCCGATACCGATATCGCGGCATTATATATCGTGCATCCCTAGTTGCTACTTCAGTTTAATAGCAACTTAATTTTAAAATTAAAATATTAGTGGCTACCATCCAACATCTGAACTATAAAAATCACAGATGCACGATATATCGGCACCCTTATCGGTAGTTTTTCACCTTCATGCAATAGGCAGTGGTGCTTAAATCCGTTTTTGCATTGCAAAGTTGGTTCAGAAGCAGAGTAGAGTAAAGTTAACCACAAGAGCCAGTTATATTAGGGCAGTGACATCACATCACAAACTAAAAAAACATGAAAATATTCCATATACACATCTGCATATACAAAATTCAAATGTAGGCATCTTTACACACTGTTTAGCGGTGGCATAACATGTACATTTTTACAGTTGAATACTAACTTTACACAGGCCTTAACTCAGCTGTGTAATTTATCATTTCACACACACTCCCAGAGTAAATGCATCTCTCATGCAGGAGAAAGCAACTAAATGGAAGAATACGGATGGTCACATGGATGGCCTGACGACCAATGGCGTGCTGGTGATGCATCCACTGGGTTTCCCAGAAGAGCCGAAGCAGGGCGTGTGGAGAGATCTCGGTGTGTGGAGACGTGTACGCCCTCAGAGAGACCCGATCCGGACCCATACGCGGACCGCTGGTGAATATCACACACACTCTCTCACTCACTCTCTCACTCTCTCACTCACACACACTCTCTCTCTCTCTCTGCGTGTGTGTGCAGGCAGTGGGCGAGAGCAGTGCTCTACAGGACGGGTCTCTGGTGGATCTGTGCGGAGCGACTCTCCTGTGGCGTACGGCTGACGGCCTCCTCAAGTCTCCATCTCTCCGGCACCTCGACACACTCCGCCTGGAGCTGACGCGGGTCGCCGCAGTGTCCCGTGGGTTTGAGCACGCTCAGCGTTCCCTAGCCTCCCGCGCTCACACAGCCTGGAGGAGCGGCAGCCGTGGGCGTACCTCGCGTGCGGACACGTGCACGGCCGGCACGACTGGGGCCGGCGCCCCGAACGCCACCGCGAGCACGAGGAGAGTGTGTGTGTGTTTGCTGGGAGCCACGGGGAGTGTCCCCTGTGCCGGACCGTCGGCCCGTACGTGCCGCTGTGGCTCGGCTGTGAACCGGGTTTACTGCGTGGACGCCGGCCCCCGACACACGCGTTCGTTCCCTGTGGACACGTGTGCTCGGAGAAGACGGGCCGGTACTGGGCCGAGAGCGCCTCTGCCTCACGGGACTCACGCTTTCAGACCCACGTGCCCATTCTGCTCCGCCCCGCTCACTCACACACACACACACACACGCCTCATCTTCCAGGGGCCCGTCGATTGATGAAGCGGCCGAATGGGGGACGGAACGAGTCGGGAGTCTCAACAACAGGTCGAATAATCGAGTTTTTAAAGTCTCTTCTGCTCTGCTTAAGGTCCTTACACACGGAGTCTGAAATTTGCGTATGTGTTTTTTCATATTCGTCATTAGGATCCTTTTTTCATATTCGTTATTCTGTGGCTCTGAATTGCAAAACACCTCAAAATGCTACGGATAAGAAAAACGCAGAAAATCGAAACGACTTTATGACGGCCGAGAGTTTCAGAGGCAGTGTGTAAACGTGATTGACACAACGTGAGGTTGTATTTATTTTTTAACGTGCAAAAATTTTGGATGCGAATTTCGGACTCAGTGTGCAAGAACCTTAAGGCTGAAATATTTGATCGTAAATAGCGCATTATTGTTAGTTAAAAATGATAAAAATGTTTATTTGTTTAGAAAATGGTTTTAAAATGGTTTAGTAAATGGTTTTTTAATGGTTTTCGTTAACAAGCTAATTTCGCCACAAAAGACGCAACAAAACGCTAAAAAAGCTCAACTTTGTACGTGAGCAGTTGAAGGCATCGATTTCTTTAAATCTGAAGAGATTCCCGACCCTTTCTGACCTTTGACGGCCGAAACTCAACATCACACACACACACACCAGAAACCTTTATTAAAACGCTTGTTTTCAGCAATAAACTCAGCTGGTAGATCCACCGTAGAGATGCAAGCGGTTCGATCCGTGTTCCCTAAACCTCGAAGGGCTTTCCTCGTCTAGCCCTCACGTTTCTTCTTCTATTTCCTTTATTTCTTTCTTCTTTTTCTTTGTTTTTAGGATGTTTTAGCGTTAAATGACAGTTGTAGCTGCAGTATATGCCGTAGTCGTTTGAAATTGTCAAGATGTCATATTTTTCTACATGACTGTGTTACTAAGCTTGTTTAGTAACTTGTTTTATATACAAGTGTTTCACATATAGCAGTATATAGATTATATATATATATAAATATGAATATATTATTTTCTGTGTTTGATTTGAGTCCAGGAGAGTGTGTTGAAGGAACGCCTCACTGTGCCGACGACACGCGTCCCGTATGATGAATGTACCGACTCCGGCGCTTCGTTACCGTCTACGAATCTCCTGGTGCTAACGATGATTCTAACGATGATTCTTACGATGATTCTAACGAAGAGTCTTACGATGATTGAAATGATGATTCTTACGAAGATTCTAACGATGATTCTAACAATGATTGAAATGAAGATTCTTACGAAGATTCTAACGATGATTCTAACGATGATTGAAATGATGATTCTTATGAAGATTCTAACGATGATTCTAACAATAATTCTAACGATGATTGAAATGAAGATTCTTTACGATGATTCTTACGATGATTCTAACCATGATTCTTACGATAATTCTTACGAATGATTCTTCCGAATGATTCTAACAGTGATTCTAACGATGATTCTAACGATGATTGAAATGAAGATTCTTACGAAGATTCTAAAGATGATTCTAACGATGATTCTTACGATAATTCTAACGATGATTCTTACGATGATTCTTTCTTTCACGCTGAACTTCACTGATTGTTTCGCTTCAGAAAGGTGGCAGCGCTTTATGATAACTTTCATCAATGTGTCATGACAAACAAATAATTATAATCGAATTATATTAGTGGTTGTTGGTATCGATAATGAACACTATTTTGTATATTTAAGATATGTCAGTTAGTTGCGTTTTTAAAACAGCTCAAACTTGCATTTTAGCCTGAGAATAGATTAAGCCTCGATCCGTGGAACAGGAGGCAAGAGTACAACACACACACACACACACACACACACACTAACTAGTGTGGCTGTAACAATATGGCCAAAATTGAGTCAGAAGACTCAGATAAGAGGCTGAAATCAAGATCATTAATCTTCTGTGATAAAGCATTCCTTTATTTTTGTTACGTTTTTGTTGAATTTTCATGTTGTGTGTAACAAAATGTTTTTGTGTTAAGGTTTGACTAGTAAAATTACTTCAAATCAACATCTCAAAAAAAAAAACAAAAAAAAAAAAAACATGTTTGAGAATGTCTAAATTTTACCCAAAGCGATTCCATTGCATTCAAGCTATACATGTTTTTAATTAGCTAATGCTTTTGTTTATGAGTTATTAGAGTGTGCCGAGTGGACGATACACCTCAGCAATCATGACACACCAGATGCATGACATCTAATGCAGACAATGTTATTGATGAAAGTTATTTTTTATAAAGTGTTGCCGCCAGTTGTCACACACACGCCTGCACACGTCACACTGTGCATCCTAGCATTATAAGCTAATAAGCGCACAATGACGCTTCGAACGGCAGGGTTCAGAGGTCAAACCGCTCTACTTTACCTCAGACCACAGACCTCCGTCCACGGCCCCGTTTGGTTCTTCAGCCGGACTCTGTGGGAGCTTGTGTCCGCCACACAATACAACTTTTAAAAAGATTATTGCGACGTTATCTCCCGATTCTGAGTTTATTTCTTCAGTCTTGCGTGTTATAAAATCAGAATCGCTTTTCCCGCAATTCTGACTTTAAATATCGCAGATGAAAAAGTCGCATTTACGAACCGAGCTTCCACAGAATCGACCTAAATCGCGTTCCCTTGATATTATGAGATGGTCAAGCATGAATCAGGTTTATTTCTAGGACACTAGAATCGCTGCAATACCTATCAGTGGTCGTTTGCTCATTCAGAACCTGTATGCACTCAGTTTTTCAGTGGAACAAAAAATAGGACACATTTGGAAGAAACGCATCTTCTTGATGCGGCTGTTTTATTTAACCCATATGCACAATATGTCAAGTTATACATGATGCTTTATGCACTGATTCATGTTCTATTGAAATGCTGCATTGGTGCGTTGCGCCACGTTTAACATCCTCAACACTGAAACGCTGCTGATCCTCCACGTCCTCCATGAGTGCAGAGAAAGCACTATATAAATGTAATGAATTATTATTATTATTATGTCACGCGCAGAAAAGAGCTTCGTGAAGACGATTAACCGTCATCCTTCCCTCTCACTAACACACCTTCCTCGCGGGTTATGATGATGACCCCAAGCCCCTACTTTTATTATTTTCTTTTCCAGAAAGCTTATTTTATGTAATTTTATTATTTTAAAATATTTACCTTTTTAAATTACTAGATTTGATCAATAAATAGCTAGTAATTTAAGCACATTCCTCAACTTCAAAATACAATTTCATGCATTACCCTTTTAATTCAGCTCTACATATCTTATAATAATAACACATGATATTTCATAACTCTAAATCAGGATGTATCTCTATATTCAGATGAGCTGTTCCACTGGGTCCTAAAGCCGGTTCACACACACGTGTAATATGCAGCCATTGTTTTTAGCATTTTTTGTTTGAATTTTGTTCATTTTGAAGTGTTTCTGTGTAATGAAGCATTAAGGGTCAAATTGACCCACGAGGGAAGGATGTGTTACTTGTTACAATATTTGTGTGTGTGTGGTAGACATGCCCTGAGGGAAGGATGATGTGGGTTTGGATCTGACCTGTGTGTGTGATCTGGACATGTTTCTCCTCTGAGACTGAGAAACGAGTCTGTTATAGTGAGATCTCCGCTGTGTTTTCCACGTCTTCCGAACCACCTTCCACTCACATTCAGCTCAGGTTTACACTAGTCCAAGTTTACAAATGTTGGTTAGCAGGGTTTAGGACTGTCGATCGTGTGCCTCCCGAGAGGTCGAGTGTGTGTTCAGTTCAGTGTGTATGACGTTCCTGAAGAACTCGTGATTGATCTACTGTGTTTTGAGTGTTGTCGGTTTTGTTGCTTTCGAGTGAGATGTGACGATACTGCACCTTGTGTTTGACCCACTGAATAAAAGCTCTATCTCAGACACGAATCCTGACCTTTGACCTTTTACACTGCCACAATGCACTTAAACCTGTCCGTACCAAACTGATGCTTAAACCCAAGGTGCACTGACAATCACACATCATCACATCAATAAAAGTGATCTTTTCAAAATGCATACAGGTTTGTTTAATTCTTCACATTTATATTAGTTTCACTTATAAATGTGCATTTTATAGATTGAGTAACTGCTCTATCAAAAACTTAAATGGTTCCAGAGCTTTGGACCTAAGGCTGGTCTTGTTTTAAAGAAGACACACGTGGCAGATTATTGTAGGAACGAAATAAATTATGAAAGTGAAACGTATGAAAATGTCAAATGTAAGGATATAATATTTATATAAAATTTATATATTTTACAAAACAGGTTTTACTCTAAAATCGCAAGAAAATCAAAGTCATGAATCTGAACAAGTAGTTTTAAATTTGAACTACAAGTGTATGTATTTAACTACTAGTATAGTATATTAGAGTTTTAAAAATGTAATGGCGGTGGGCCGGTGACACTCAACAAATTGACATGCATTGAAGACTACATTAAAAATATTTCGATTTGTGTAGTTTGATGCTCCAGAGCTCTATAGGTTTGTGTTACGACAGACAATTCAGTCATATTTCTGCTGTAACAACACGGGGCTCACACTAAACAATCACCAAGTCTGGATTATGAAGGCCAGGTTGCACGTGTCGGCCACTAGAGGCCGCTGTCGTTCTTCTAGTCGCTACGTGATGACGTCACGACGACCGCTGGATTCGCCTTCAGAGCACAGGTGAGCAGTTTTAACTGCCTCAGGGCCTCAAAAGGTAGACTTTATGAATTAGGCTATACAGTTAGAGTCCCCTTGTGGAGCAAATCAAGTTTTTAAGGTTGTTTATGTGTGTATGTGGTGTTTTTAATACGCTTTATAGACACACCATGTGTAACGTCATTCATTAGTCGACTGCATAGCTGAAAGGGTGTCGAGATATTTAAGGTATTTAAAGGTATAAGGGATCAAATTATTGACTTCAGGGGGACTTTAAATTTAGCCTTATACATGGCAAGATTGTGCAAATATCTTAGCTGAAGACATTAGAGCTCTATTTTGATCAGTTTACATTATTACGAGATTGAATTAAAATATCTCTTAAAATAAATTAAATATTTTTTAAATATTTTAATTTATTGAGATAATTAAGATTTTGTAATGCTGTCCAAATGTATAATTTTGAATATTTATGCATTTTGAGAAGTAGTGGTCACTAACCCAAGCCCTATACTATCCATCATGCATTGCGCTGATCGTAAACGGTACGACAGCAATAGACGTAATAAACAGGCGCAGAGAGACGATCGAGAAGTGTCCGAAAGTGGTGTTTTTATTATGCTGGTGAGCTCACTATATAGTGCTCTACACCCTACATAGGGGGTAGGGAGTCAGTGGTTTGAGTGGAGATTTCGGGCACAGCCAGTTTATATAACAAAAACAATCGATTAAATGATTTAATACTTTATTTTTGTCATATTTACAGTGATGAATTCCTCATGTACATGTCTAAGACACTGAACACCCTTTTCTGTAAAGATATTTCACAACTTTGACAAAAAATATTTTTAAGAAGCAATTAAGAACTCCCGTAACGAGCAGTGAACGCACGATTCATGACCTGGACGACTGTACATGAGCTCATAGATCTGATTGTCATTAAAACAACATTTGGCATCATAATCATATTTACAGTGGAAACAACTGTACAGAATCTCCTGCGAATATAAGCCAGAAATAACCATAACACCATTGAGGTCCATTTTACATTCATATAAAATACAGAAGTGTTAGAATGTGTTAAATGCTGATTTCAATAAGAACTGAAGCGCAAGTTTAAACATGAGCAGATCGTCACGATTCAATTTTAATATGCAATCATTTAATATTTTCTAAATGAAACTATAATAAGCCTGGTGATGTATTTTAGTTGATATATATACAGCTTGCAGAAGTCTCGAGTTTGTATGAAAGCACTATTATATCACAACACTGGGTTATTCATGACTAGAGGTGTTCAATAATCTGATATGATTTCCACACGTTTCAGCTTCAATAAACACATACAGTAGACAATTCTTGAAGGATTCGTTCACTTCATAATTAACATATCCTGATAATTTACTCATCCTAGATGTTCATGTGTTTTTTCCTTCAGTGGAACAGAAATGAAGGTTTTTGAGGAACACACTCCAGGATTTCTCCATATAGTGACTTCAATGGGGTCCAACAGGTAATCTGTTAATAAAGGCACGAGTCTCAGTCAGCTGACCCCATCTTCTTCTACACACACTGAGATCCTCACAATACACTAGTTAAGTGTCATTTATTCCTGTCATCAAAGCTTTAAATCAATTAGCATGTTGTAGCAAATAGCTAACATGAATTAGCATTTTGTTAGCATGTTTTATCACATTGTTGACATGAATTAGCATTTTTTAGCACATTGCTATCATGAATTACAATTGCTCAACATTGTTATCATGTTTTACCACGTCGATAGCATGAATTAGAATGAAATAATATTATTAGCATTTTTATAATCAGACTCTTATTCCTCGGCTGGAGTCGCGTTCGAGACTTTGAACGTTCTGGACCTTCGACCTGTTGGACCCCATTGAAGTCACTATGGAGAAATCCTGGAGTGTGTTCCTCAAAAACCTTCATTTCTTTCCCACTGAAGGAAGAAACGCATGAACATCTTGGATGACGAGGAGGAAAGTAAACTACCGGAACATTTTAATGAAGTGAACTCCTCCTTTAAAACATAGAAGGATTTTAAACTATTCATTAAATACTGAGCAGTTCAAATGTTCCTCTTACACACGTCTTCTCAAAAGATGTCGATGCTATTGAAGAAACTGTGAAATGCAGGACTGAAGCACAGACGCCCCGGCGGGTCAGAACTCGTCCTCTGAGCTGTCGGCCAGTAGCATGGCGTTGTCCGGGCCGCTACGCACCTCTCTGGGCGGCTGAAGAGGGACGAGCATTGAAGAAGAGTCAGAAGATTAAAACCATCAGTACTCAGAGCTAATCTGCTGAAGCTTTCATTGGGCTCAAGTGACCGATTGATAACACATTTAGCATGTTGCTAACATGTTTTTAACAAGATGCTAGCAAGATTCGAAGTTTGCTTGCATGATGCTAACACAATTACCATGTAGCTACCATGATGCTAGCACACTATGCCTTGTTTAATCATGTTTTAACCCTAAGCTAATTGCAATTAGCATGTAGCTATTCAATGCTAACATGTGTAGCAAAGTCACAAGATTAAAACCATCAGTACTATAGCGAATCTGATGAAGCTAACAAAGGGCTCAAATTATAGAATTGGTGTGCACATTATGTACATTCAGACGTCATGACTTGATGCTATGCTTGACTTGTCAGTGTCTTGCCGCGTACCTTCCTCCTCTGGTGTTTGAAGCTGTCTCTCCTCTTGCGGTGGATCAGTCTGATGCTGTAAAGAGCACCGACCAGCAGAAGAGCGCCAGCTATCCCGATGCCAACAGGCGCCAACATCCCCGAACACGTAACCAGCCTACCGGGGCATCATCAACATGTTTTAATCTTTAAGACATTTAAAACATTTAGCTTTAGCACTGTTAACATGAATGACCACATTGCTAGCATGTTTTAACACATTGCTAGCATGAATTAGTATGTCAGTAACGTTGTTAACATTAATCAGAATTAATTAGCATTGTGTTGCTAGTATGAATTAGCATGTAGCTTTTATAACACATGGCTAACATAAATTAGCATGTTGTTAGCATGTTTTAAAACATTGCTAGCTTAAATTAGAATGTTGATATCATGTTTTAGCACATTGCTAACATGAATTAGCATTTTGGTTACATGTTTTAGCACCTGTTAACATAAATTGGAATTAATTTGCATATTGTTAACATGTTTTCACGCGTTGCCAACATGAATTAACGTAGCTAGCATGTTTGAACGCTGCTAACATGAATTAGCATGTAGCTAGCATCTTGTAGCACGCTGTTAACATGAATTAACAGGAAATTACGCTTTACTATAAATTCATATAGAAACAGCAATTTTAAATTGTAATAATATTTCAGTGTTTTAACTGTATTTAATGTAGATAAATCTAATGTAAAAGACGCTTTCGGAAACATAGTGTTAATAGAACTGAGCGTTAATATGAGCATGAATACGCGCACCTTCTCTCGGATCAGCTCCACCCAGCTCCGCACTGCACACAGCAAACACAGAACGTTAGTAGTGAAGCTCCTGACGAGACTCACGCTGCACATGACTGTGTGTGTGTGTGTTCTCACCGAGGCCCTGGTTCCGCTGCACCCAGACGGGGGAGGGGGATCAGGCTGTAGGGCGGCCGCGTGTGTGGAGCCAGGGTGCTCTCCATCAGGTCCTCCTCACTCTCCTCCTCAGACTCCTCCTCCTCTCGTCTTCATCAGGCTCCTCTGTAAGACAGAGACGTCGGTTCAGCTCGCGGCGTCTCAGAAACTAGCGCTTTAAGCGCACGCGCACTAACCTTTAGATTCCAGATCTTCGTGAACGACCGCCAGAGTCTGATGGGTAACTGAGCTCTGTGTGATGTCATCGTCTGCAGGACCAATTAGAACGCTTTACAAAACACATTTGTTCATCTTGTAGAAGCTGATATGATATTAAGGTGTTTCTGAATCTAATGTTTAGTTTTTAATTATGTTGGCTTGACCTTCAGACTGTTCAATATCTTTTCTAGACCGATCCGACTTATCATAAAAAAATGCCTTAGACTTACATTGAGGGGGTTAAAACTTTAATTCAATACATCCACTACATATCTATCCCTGGGAAAGCCTAACAACTAGCTTAGGACATGTTAACAAGCATGCTAGCTACATGCTAATTCATGCTAGCAAAGTTTAATTTCCTGTTAGCAAAGTGTTCATTCCTATTAGCAGTGTGCTAAATCGTGTAGCAACATGCTAGTAGTCATGCTATCAATGTGTTAAAATGTTATAAACATGTTAATTTATAAAAGCACTGTGTTAAATCATGTATGCAACATGTTAAAATATGATAGCGGTGTGCTAAATCAGTGTTAGCAACATATTAAAACATGTTAACAATCTGTTAAATCATGTTAGCAAAATGAAAAAAGCTAGCAATGTGTTAAATAATTCTAGCAACATGCTAATCATGTTAACCACATGTAAAATCATGTTAGCAACATGCTAACAATATAATAAAACATGTTTAGCAATCTGTTAAATTATGTTAGCAGCATGCTAAAACATGCTAGTATTTTTTTTTACTGTCTCTGAGTAAAACTTTCAGAACTTCAAGCTCTTCAAAGTTATTTTAAACTTTCAGCCCTGGCTTTTTTGTCCTCAAACTTCATTCATCTAGTTATTATTATATGATCTGGAAGCATCCTCACTTCGCTCCAGTGACGGATCAGGTTCTGTGACGGAGGCTCTCGCTCCAGACGTCTGCCACTCCAGCGTTCCTGAGAGAAGGACATCAGAGGAAGTGTGCACCGTATCCATGGACACCGTTCGCTCAGTGTCTCCGTCGTCACGGCAGCAGGCGCCACGGTGACGGACACTACGGATGGCGATGCGACGTCCTCGAAGATCAGAGGCAGGTCTTCGGACGGCATGGTGGCCTCGAGTGCCCAGCTCCGGCACGCTCACTGCTTCTGGGAAAGGGAAATGCACAAGCCAGAGCCGTGAACATGAATAATGAACGTGCAGACTCCTCTTTTAGCAGTCAGCTCCACTTTCCGCCAGTACAACTCAAAATAGAACGTAATTAGGCTGCCGTCGGCGTCCGCTGGGGTTCACACTGCTACTCCACTCATGCAAATGTTTTCAGAACTCTACACTCGTATTATACTACAACTATTGGCTCTGTTCTTTCATGAAATACTTCATAGACAGATACTTTGTTCCTTTGGGTTGTTTAATATTAAAATCATAGCGTGAATAAATATGTGTAGTGTGTGTGACGTCACCCGTAGTGTTTCTGAAGAGCATTTTTGAAGCCCAAAGTGGGCGGAGCCAACCGTCGCCATCTTGGCCGCGCATCACTCCCGGATAAACGGACATGTGCAGCGAGGCGGATTAGCTGAGGTGACGTGACGCTGACACACAGCAGACAAACGCTGAGCAGCGGCAATCCACCTGTCACTCAAGTGGCCACGCCCTTAATTATGTACAACTTTAAGGTTTAATATCATTTAAACGGATGAGTTATAAAAATATTCCCCCCTCACAGTCGTCATGAAGGGCAACATTAGCGATATAGACCAAAAACACTTTTAGCAGCAGACTGTAAACATGTTTTATTCTGCGGTAAAGTTGGACATTTTAACATGCGTGTCTATGGGAGTGAGTCTCTCCTGGCAGCGCCTCTAGTGGCCAGTGGAGCAACTGGTGCTCTTCGTGTGTTGGTCAAAAATTACAGAAACTAATAATTTTATTAATTTATTATTGTAATTAATGTGATATATTTTAGTTCGATTATGTTTTTTATTTAATATTACATTTTTTTGGGGGGGGATTATATTTATGCAGTATTTATAATCCATTTATTCACTTTGAGCACAGACCTTAAAATAAATGTCCATCTTTAACTGTGGAGAATCTTTAACACTTTAGAGCGACAGACCGAAGTTTGATCTCGGCAGATTATTGCTGAGGTGAAAAAGTTTAAAAAGTTATAAGTTCCGATAAAAATTTTGCAAAAATAACATTTTTATTTTTATATGAAATTTATATTTTCAAAAACACATTTTACTCTAAAACTGCGTGGAAACCAAAGCCATAAAGCTGAACAAGTGTGTGTCCGCATGTGAGCCGATCTCTCAGTAAAGGAGCGTTCAGTGAGAGTGTGTTCGGCTGCAGTTCCAAACGCTTCCACTAGAGGAAACTCTCCATTCATTTCCAATGAAAAAAAAAAAGAACATAATGCAAAGTTTTTCGGTCAAAAGTGTCCGTGAGATCGGAAGGTTGCCGCTTGGTTAAATGTGTGTCGATCACTGACCTGCCCGCAGATGCACCGGTTCCGTCCACGTATCGGCCGCGTCCCAGCAGTTTCGGGCCAGACGAGTCTCCGCTGGGAACGCCGGTCAGCGAGTCCGGAGTCTGGAGTGTGTCGGCTCTCGGAGAGCACGTGGTCTCAGAACACGGGAGAGAGTCCCGTTGAGTCGCTCGCTCGCTCGTTCCCGTCCGCATCGCTCTGCCGAACCCGTCGGGGTCACCGTGCGTAACTCTCGGAGACGTGGTCTGAGCCGCCTCGGGATCTCGTGAGCTGATGCTCAAAAAGGATGAGTTGGAGAACGAGTCGGGTGAGTGAGTCCTGGTGCCGTTTCCATCTCCTCGTCCTTCATCCATCGACTCCTCGAGCGTCTCCCGCGCAACGGCAGAGAGACACACCGCGGCCAACAGGAGACCGCGTAAACTCAACATAGCGGATCCGTCACTCGAGCACGCGGAGTCCGGAGCCGAAGTTAAACACGAGCCGGTCCGAAACACTTCCTAGAGACGGGAGCAAGCGGAAGGAGTCCAGTGTGCGGTGCTACAATGACAGATTCACATATACAGTCATACAGTCGGACCAAACATTATTCACACCAGATATCATTCTAGACATGTTTCACTGAACTGATCTGAATCAACATTGATCTGAATAATGACACTATTAGAGCTGAATGCGTCTCATATTTGATGAAGTTTTCATCCTTGATTCTGTTTTCCCAGGAACTGATTATGGAAGTCAACGGGGACCAGATGATGTTTGGTTCAGATATCTTCTCGAGTTCAACAGACCAACTGACTCGTACAGGTTTAGAGCAACATTTTGGGTGAACTATTCCTTTAAGAGATAATTAATGTATTTTAATGGTATATTATTTAAAGTAAATAATTGTATCTCTTAAAACTAATTTTTGATCACCAAAATGACATAAAAAGATTCCTTCATGTAACTCGACACCCTACCCTCGCAAGAGTCTGTGTAATAAGTGGAATAAACCCCTTCAGGTGTGTGTGTGTGTGTGTGTGTTATCTCAGAATAAACCCCTTCAGGTGTGTGTGTGTGTGTGTTATCTCAGAATAAACCCCTTCAGGTGTGTGTGTGTGTGTGTGTGTTATTCAGAATAAACCCCTTCAGGTGTGTGTGTGTGTGTTATCTTCAGCTTCGTGTCAGGTCCTCATCATCAGAGGTTATTTTGAGAGAATCACCGGCTGGATGAACATTTTCCCTTAATGAATGCATTCATAATGCATATATTTTACTGATGTATTCTAATTAATTATTTATTTATTGTATTTTATAAGAAAATATTATGAAACAGGTTCTGTATAATGGTATAGCACATTATCTCTAGGATTGTTGGATGTCTTGTTTTGTGCTGCTAGTTTAACCACCCATTTGGTCCTGGTCTTTATTTCCCTGCTCTTTCTGCAGCAGTAACTTGACACACCACACACCACACACACACACACACTACTGCATTTCTCTGCCAGTGTCTAAAAATAGCACGGAGACAATGCGCCCTACTGTATCATCCATAGTTTCCAGGCAGTTATGTGTATTGATCATTAATCAAATGCGTGATGTAATATAACATACGTACTGTAATTGCGTGCATTAATGCATTGCATTTTCTCTGTCGCAGAACACCTCATGTGTCTGATTCAGGCACTATTATAATATGCTGCGTAATTTCTTCCCTATGTGAGTGCGCAATGGCCAGACTGGCTCTCCCGCGTCACGTGCATCACAGCATGCGGACACTGATGCTCTTCTGGACAACTCTAATATGAAGTAAACAAACACAATGGCACATCATCACAGTAATGACGCAGATGCTCACCTGCTGTGTGTGAACGCGGATCAGGCTCATGTCCAGTGCACGCGCAGTGTTCAGTCACCCGTTCCCGCTCTTAAGAGGCATTATAAGCGCTCGTGGCTGTTATTCCTCTGTCTGCGTCAGCTCATGCCACACTGAAGTTTCCTCAGTCGGAATCTCGTCTGCGTCTGCGCAGTCGACTACAGCCAGCTCACTGACAGCGCGGGAAACAAGTCAATCATTAACGCTCTCGTTCATTTCTAAAGGTGCAGTGTGTAATATTTAGGAGGATCTGTTGACAGAAATACAATATCATATACAACATAATGAACCATAGTGTTTTTATGAGCTTAGAATGAGGCGTTTAGCTGCTAAAGCCAGCAAATAAAACACTGACACAATGATGAACAAGTAACAATAATATTCACAATAAAATATTGTTTTACGGAATGATTAGGTAAACCTAATTTCTTAATTTATCTTTGTAAAGAAACCTCATTCGCGTAACTGGCTTCTGTCTCATACTGACAACATCACTTCCTGTCGGCCACCATAACTGTACGTTCAAAGAACGTCAAGGACGCTTGTCAAAAGCACGGGGAAGTTTGTTGACGCTTTGAACGCTCTGACGTTGTAGGGAGAATAGAAGTGTCACAACATGAAATGTAATAAACAGAAAAAAAAACCAAGCAATATATTGAAGAAACCTTTTTTAATGACAGCATTTTATAACCGTTTTGGCCACATTTGGTCAGGGAAGAAATAGATAGCTATTGTTATTATAATTTGCGGTCAAATCAGAGTCACCATGAGCAAATTAACTGCATTCCCGCTTTAAAACGTTCGTAAATATTTCAAAGAAAAGTTGCGCTCATGCGGTCCCTGTAAGCAAACAACATCATGTCATATATGATACCAAACCAGCAGGAATCACAGCAATGGTGATGATTAGCTTTTCTTCCATTTCTCGGAACTAATGTTTTGGTTGGAACGAAAGTTTACACTGTGTGTTTCTCCGGAATCAGCCAGTGTGAAGGACGTCTATATTCCAATTGGTTGCTGGCGTTTTCCGCTGCTTGCCGCTGAACCGCGTCACAACTCATTACCATAAAGTTGAGCTTCTTTCAACTTTCTGATTGACGCTCAAAACGCCCAAAACGCAACACCGGGGAATTTGACGCCCCTTGCAGCGGAGAGAAGCCAGCTTCCACTGAAAGTGAATGACTTCCGGAAGCTCAAGTCAGTGGCAGTGTGAACGTACGATAACTTCTGTTGGGTGCAGTTGGGCGCTGAGATGCGCTAAAACTTACACACGGCATCTTTAAATAGTATTAGTATTTGTTTAATGATAAAACGACCTGACATGTTTTTTTCCCATTAAAAACAAACTGTATTTGCATTAATACAAGCATGCATGCAACAAAAACATTTACCATGCTAATTATTCCAAATAGCATAGGCTATACAAAAATGTAATAGGTTATTTTCGATTAAATAAAATAAAAATTGAATCAATTAAATGACTTCCATGGTTCCCCCCCCACACTATGGAAGCTCATTTCTGCCACAGAATAAACATCAAAAAAGGTAATTGCTACTTTTTATCAAACAGTTCTGACTTTTTATTTATTTATTTATTTTTTTTATTGAAAGGATAGCCCCTTGAGATGTAATATCTCATTTCAAAGGGGTCCTAGGGGGTCTTTTTCACAATTCCGAGTTTACATCTCACAATTCTGAATTAGGTGATAAAAAGGCGGCAATTGCGTGTTATAAAGTCAGAATTGTCAGATATAAATGTGCAATAAATTTGCAATTCTGACTTTATAACATGCAATTGGGCGTATGAAATAAACTCACAATTAAACTCGTCAAAAAAGTAAGAATTGTGAGTTTAACTCGCATTTCGACTTTATTATAACACACAATTGCGCCATATCACGATAATAATGACTTGATATCTCGCAATTTCGAGAAATAAAGTCATAATTGCAAGATATGAACTTGCAATTGTGAGTTAAAAAGTCGCAAATATCGTTTAAAATGTTTTGTTCTTTGGGGACAAAACAACTGTCTGGTGAAATAGAAACATTCTTCAAAATATCTTACATTGTGTTCGGCAGAACAAACTCATACCGGTCTGGAACAACTTGAGGGCGTTTAAATGATGACAGAATTTTCATTTTTGGGGAATTATCGCTTTAAAAGTAAGTTAGCCATTCGTCAAATTAATCTCTGAAGCCGCCTTGGCTCAAAGTGTCCACGGAGCTGATCTGGGTTCAGTGTCACCTGCCCAAATCCCACGCATTCAAGAGGACAGTAAACTGTGAAGAACTGATCTCAGATCAGCGGATACTTAATGCAGAACACTTTTCATTAAACACATTCACATGTCGGCACACATAAAGAAAAACGTACAACAGAAAGACCATGTAAACGTGTAGAAAATGTTTGCGTGTTGGATGTGTTTGGTTTTTACTGTTGCCGAGAATATTTTTATTCAGGCGAATGCGAGGCAGCCATTGTGAAGGACCCCGCCCTTCTCTCTGATGCTATGAGTGTCAGCGTTGAGTTAACACAATAATAATCTCTTTTTTCCCGGTTGGTAAATTATTTCTATTGAGAAAATGCCCTTGTTTGAAGGCCTGGGCAGCGGCGGGGAGAAGACAGCTGTAGTCATTGATTTAGGAGCGGCGTACACAAAGTAAGTGACTGTTATTAGTGCTTAGCGGTCATAAAATGTAAATAAACTCGATGTTTTAGTCAAATCATACGATATAAGACCAGAATTTAGAGTTACACGCCCCGATTCATCACTGATGATCATTAATCACTAACAAAATTACTATGGTATACAGATCAGATGACCCAAACTCATCTCATATGAGACACACAGAGATGTGTGTTTGTGCTGACTGGTTTTGTTCTCTTGTGTTTGTAATGTGTAGATGTGGCTTTGCTGGCGAGACTGGGCCGAGATTCATCATTCCCAGTGAAATTAAACACCCGGATCTCAAGAGGTCTCATTTATAATCATAATTAATAAACTTAAGACAACATTTGCTGTAACAAATGCTTTAAACAGTAATGTAATATTATCTGTGAAAGTCAGCATGAAAGGGAAGTTATACAGGTGAAACCCCCAAAAAATAGAATATTGTGCAAAAGTTCATTTATGTTCAGTAATTCAACTTAAAAGGTGAAACTATAGACTCATCACATGCAAAGTGAGATATTTTCAAGCCTTTATTTGTTATAATTATGATGATTATGGATTACAGATTATGAAAATACCCAAATTCAAAATAGAATTTTGTGAAAAGGCTGTAATCCATAATCATCACAATTCTAACAAATAAAGGCTTGAAATATCTCACTTTGCATGTAATGAGTCTATATATTAGTTTCACCTTTCAAGTTGAATTACTGAACCTAAATCAGCTTTTGTTTGATATTCCACTTTTTCGAGTTTCACCTGTACACCTCTCTCTCCTGTTGTGTGCTGAAGGAACAGGAACACATGTGCGCACATTGACTGTGTCTGTGTGGATTTGATTGGATAGTTCTGGTTTGCTATTGGCTGATCTCATGTGAGTGACAGGTTATAGCCCCGCCCACATCATCAGAGAAGAGACGCTGCAAGAGGAACTGATTCTGATTCAACATTATTAACACAATAATGATGTGCACCCATATTAACATATAACAGTGCAATGATGGTGTGTCCAGGCCGTGCGAGTCGTCCAGTACAACATCAACACTGAGGAGCTGTACACCATCCTGAAGGAGTTCGTGCACCTGCTGTACTTCAGGTACGACCAATTACAACTGTTTTCCTGCCGGTTCGACTATATTCTGTGTGAGGTCACAAACAAACATGTAATATTAAGGGTAACTGCGCTTATTAAAACTAACCCCCTACCCTAACCCTTTATAATGGAAGTAACTCTGGAACTCTTAAGACAGATCTTTTTAACATGAACATGTTTTATTGAGACTTGATCTGCACTTGATCTGTGTATGCGGCGTGTCTGTGGTGTGTGTTGTGTTATGCCGTGACCTGTGTGTTGTTTCTGAGGTGACCCTGTGTGTTATGAAAGGCGCCATTGAATAAAATGCATCATTATTATTATTCTGAGCTCAGTGCCACAGTGCTGTCAGATGAGTGAACACATGACGGATCTCATGCTCTTCCCCTCAGGCATCTGCTGGTGAACCCCGAGACCGGCGCGTGGTCGTCGATGGAGTCGCTGCTCTGTCCCTCACACTTCCGGGAGACGCTCTCCAGGGTCTTCTTCAAGCACTTCGAGGTGAGCTCGTCTAACTGACCTCAGATCAGGGGATTCGTGTCCAGCACACCAGTCAGTCTGACACACGGATACGCTTTATGACACATAAACTTCTCATAATCTGAGTCTGAATGCTTAAACTTTGATACTGTGCTTTACTGTAATCCAGCCATCTGTTAATATAGAGTTAATTCATGTTTACAACACATTTAATTTGTGTTAAATAATGCAAGCAACATGCTATTCTTGTGGAAACTATATTATTTATAATGTTACAAAAGATTCTATGTGAAGTAAATTATGTTCTTTTGAACTTTCTATTCATCAAAGAATCCTGAAAAATGAAATGTATCAGTTTCCACAAACATACGAAACACTGATAATAATCATAACTGTGTGTTGATCATCAGATCCTCATATTAGAGTGATTTGTGAAGGATCATGTGACACTGAAGACTGGAGTAATGATGATAAATTCAGGAATAAATGACACTTTACTGTATATTCACATAGAAAACTATGGATGCTTGTTTCTGCCACTGAAAAAAAAAATATTGTGACTTTTTATCTCACAATTGCAAGATATGAAGTCAGAATTGTGAGAAATAAAGTCGCAATTGTGAGATATAAAGACAGAATTGCTATTTATCACAATTTTCTCACAATTGTGAGGTATCAGGCCAACTTTTCCCCTCAGAATAGTTTATATCTCACAACTCTGACTTTACAACACGCAATTTCGACTGTATATTAATCAATTTCGACTGTATATTAATCAATTTCGACTGTATATTAATCAATTTCGACTGTATATTAATCAATTTCGACTGTATATTAATCAATTTCGACTGTATATCTCGCATTTGTGAGAAAAAAAGTCTGAATTATGAGCTAAAATGTCGCAATTATCTTTTTTTATTTTTGATTCTGTGGCGGAAACAAGCTTCCATAGAGAACTGATGAATTACACAATATATGTTTGATCATATAAATACAGCTTCAGTGAGCAGAAGAGACTCGGGTTTACATCAGACCTGCTTCTGTTTCTCCAGCTCGTGATTGGCCGTGAGCGTCTGTCGTGTGTGTGTGTGTTGTCAGGTCTCTCTGCTGTAGAGTAACGCCGTGTGTGTGTGTGTTGCAGGTGCCGTCGCTGTTGTTCGCTCCGGGTCACCTGATGTCGCTCATGTCTCTGGGGATCCAGTCGGCTCTCGTCATGGACTGCGGATACACGGAGACGCTCGTCTTACCAGGATCCTTTACAGCAAATACGCTTTAAAAATACTTTGACTCGATTCACTGTCGTCTAGAGGTGTGTGTTTCCCCAATGCATGGGCGCAGGTTCTGTCGTTATCGGCAGTTTAACAAGTGTGTGTTTCCCGAAAACATCAGTCCACCAACCATTCGCATAGGTGTGTGTGTGAGCGACAGCATCGCAGAGGTGTGTGTGTGTGTGTGTGTGTGACGGCATCGCAGAGTGTGTGTGCGACGCAGTTTCTTGTTTGCATGTGGACTCAATAACTCCTGATCTTGAGACACACAGGCGGACATTCAGTGCAGCCTGTCTTATATTTAGAATACACACACACACATCATTTACGTCTTTGAGTTTGTCAAGAGACAGACAGTCAGATTCATTAACAGTAGTGATCACTCCACGTGTGTGTGACGTCATTAACCAACGTGTGTGAGCGACCACTTTATGACGATACGGTTTCGGGAACGGTCATGACGAGATTTCTCCAACGATGCGTCGCTCGACAGTCGTGACACGGGACACACACTCACTCTGATCATAGTGTGTGTGACTCATCAGTGATGATGATTATAAGTGTTTTACACACTAGCGATGTTTGAGTGTTTCTGATGATCAGGTGAAGACTTTAACAGCTCTAGATCTACGAGGGCGTCCCGATCCTGTCCGCGTGGGAGGCTCTGCCGATGGCGGGAAAAGCCATTCATAAGTAAGTCCAGAGTGGCATGAAGCTCGGCGGTGTGTGTGTGATAAAGCTGCTTGTGTTCTCACTGTGTGTGTGTGTGTCTTTAGGGAGCTGCACGCTCTGCTGAGTGAGCAATGCATGCTGGACACTGACTCCGGCACCGGCCTCAACCCCGCCGTCATCAGTAAGACACACACACACACACACACACACATTTAACAGCTGACAGATATTCAACATAATTCATGTGTGAGTCACATTTCCACTGATCTGAGAACTGAGATCTGCTCGTGTGTATACGCCGATACACTGATGATGATGATGATGTTGAAGGAGTCTGAATATATTTTGGTTAGACTGTATAATTAAACGTGTGTATGTAATGAACACTATATGTAAATATCACACATGTGCAGATGTAAATGTCAAAGCGGACACTGATGGGAATTATATTTACACCATCAAAAATCCAGTTCTTATAGGGTTAATACTGTACCTGATTATGTGTTTGTTACAGGCACTATTCCAGAAGATGTCGTGGAGGATATCAAAGGTGATGCATAACATCAAGACCAGCTTCACATTTATTCTTTTAAAAGTTATTCCTGTTTCATAAAATGTGTTAAAACAGTGTGTAATGTTGAGTGAGGACTGAGCAGTGTGTGTGTGTGTGTGTGTGTGTGTGTGCTGTTCAGTGCGTACGTGTTTCGTCAGTGACCTGCACAGAGGAATGAGGATCCAGGAGGCCAAGTTCAACATGGACGGATCAGCCGAGGTCAGAGAGCGCGCTTTACACTTCATTCATACACACACACACACACACACACACACACACACACACACTCCTCAACACAACCTCCAGCACACTCTCTGCTCACACGGAGGACATGGACCTGATTTTATTGTTTAACTGATGTATTCATAAAGATTCAGCAGTGTATTCACTTGTATTTTAATCTTTAATGTTTTATATAATTTGTTGTAATGGAGTGGAATTAATAAAGTAAGAATACTCACAGTTGTTCTGATTGGTCCGTCAGAGACCGGCTCCGCCTCCAGACGTGGAGTATCCGCTGGACGGCCAGAAGATTCTGCATGTCAAGGGTTTCATCAGGTAAAGACCCTCACATCACATGATCTGCTTTCCTGAAGGTCACGTTTGAGCTGAGAGTAACGAGACTGACGCTCTTTAAATCACTTTATTGATGTGGCGAAAGACATCTTTACATTATCAAAGCATTCATAACACTATATTCATATCTCTCTGTAATCTGACGCTCCTCAGAGACTCTGTGGCAGAGATGCTGTTCGAGCAGGACAATGAGGAGAAGTCCATCGCCACGCTCATGCTGGACACGCTGGTCAAGGTATGACGTGCGGGATCATCAGGTCAGCCTGTCGTGTGGCGGGAAAACTCTGTCGGATGAACGAGTCCTGAAGAAAAGTTCCTTCTAATGACCAGTGCATTTGAAAAATCATGTCGACTGTTTGAAGTAATGCTCCGAAAATGAAACTTAAATGAAAATCGCTTATTCAGTCCATTAATCTTCACATTTATTTAACCCTCTGATGGTCCTCTGGTCCTTCTGACCGAATAATTTTCTGTTTTGAATTATTAAAAATCACAGCTTCATCGGAAGGTTATGATTCTTGGTGACTTTTTTGGCATTTGGTATGTGAATACAAAAAAAATTGAGGTCATGATCCGAGCATGCTAAGTGGTCGTAAAAAAAATAGTCACACCCGTGGTCTTCGGTCAGAAATGACAGACCCATAGGAAATGAATGAGAAATTTACAACAACAACAAAAAATCACAATTTTTTTATTTTATTTTTTTACATTTTTTTTAATAAGAAATAGTTTTTGAGATTGTTTCAATTATATATTCAAATCCACCCAAAACAAAAGTGTTCATAAACAGCTGGGGAATTCACATGCTTCTCCATAGAGAGCTGTACATGCCATCTAGTGGTCACACCATTAGTCTACGCTTTTTCTCTATACTGTAACCAGATGGTGCTAATTTTCTTAAAAAAATACAAATTTATGAAGGCCTAGACTCTATATTAAACAAAAATACTGCATAAAAAAAAAAAAATATATATATATATATATATATATATATATATATATATATATACATATATATATATATTTCCATTGAAAAATAGACCATAAATATTTCATAAATATTAATCAATTCAATCAAATTGTCTCAAAATACTAAATTAAAAAGAATAAATATTATAGAACAAAAATAAATTGCATTAGTTTTACTGGGATGGAAGAAGTTTCATTTTAGGCCCCCGGTCACTTCTGACCGGAAAGGCCCAGGACGTGACTCATAAAGGAAGACCGTCAGAGGGTTAATAATCAAACTGAGTTGCTTACTAGAGTTACTCTTCTGTGGAGTTTATGAACAGAAAGGCTGTTCTGAGGATAATGTGTATTTTGTGTTTGTTTTCCCAGCATTCACCTTGTTGATTTGTGTTTCGTTTGTACCACACTAGTGTCCCATCGACACTCGCAAGGTTCTGTCAGAGAACTTGGTGATCATCGGCGGCACGGCCATGCTTCCCGGATTCCTGCCCCGCCTCCTGGCGGAGATCCGCTCGCTGGTGGAGAAGCCGAAGTACCGTGATGCTCTCGCGACCAAGAGCTTCCGCATCCACAGCCCGCCCGCTAAACCCAACTGCACCGCCTGGCTCGGAGGTGAGCGCCGTCACACACGGGACGACAGATGAGGAAGACAGTTTTCAGTTTCACTGTTTGTGATGGGCCCTTTAAAGGGGCAGTCTGTAAGAACTAGTGGTGTAAATGGGTACTGCAGTCGAACTCGAAACATCAGAGATCGCCGTGTCTCCCGCCGCCTCAGACTCAACACGGCTCACACACAACAGGAACGAGCGCAACGTGAAAATTAGAAGCAGAGGGTACACACGTAGGCCCACCTTTGGGCTCATATTACTAACGCTCTCTTTAAACTGTAGAGGTCTGGGCTCGTCGACTTTAGCCAGGCCTCAGTTGGTCAACGGCTCGGCCTATTTCAGTTCCTCATGACAGCAGCGCTCCTGAACACACACTCGCTCTCAGACCAGCAGCCCATGGGCACAAACGCATTCGCGGTTTAAACGTGTCACAGGGTGTGAAAATGAAAATCGCGTCGGGCTGAAACTAGCGAAACACTTGCGTCGCACCGAGTGTGTGTGTGATAGGGGCCAGTGTGTTACACGATTTTCTGCCGTTTACTGAAGGTTGCTCTGTTTCTTCCTGTGTAGGTGCTATATTTGGAGCACTGCAGGACATTTTAGGCAGTCGCTCGGTGTCCCGAGACTACTATAACCAGACGGGCCGTGTCCCAGACTGGTGCTGTCTCAGCGCTCCTCCACCGGACTCCGTCTCACGAGGCGGGCAAGACGCCTCCGCCGCTCATGAAGAGGGCCTTCTCCACGGAGAAATGAAGCGTCACATGACCTCCTGCAAACCCTGTGTCTGCTCAGAGCGGTCCTGACGGGAACACACCATAACACACACACTGCCGTTCAAGAGATTTGGATCAGAGAGATTTTTAATGTTTTTAAAAGAAGTTTCTTCTGCTTAGCAAAGAAAAAAAAAACTGGTATGTTGTTAAATATTATGACAATTTAAAATAACTGTTTCTATGTGAATATACAGTAAAGTGTAATTTATTCCTGTGATCAAAGCTGAATTTATCATCATTACTCCAGTCTTCAGTGTCACATGATCCTTCACTAATCACTTTGAAATTGAAAATTGGATTCTTTGATGAATAGTGAGTTTAAGAACCGGATTTATCTGAAATATAATCTTTTGTAACATTATAAATATCTTTATTGTAAATTTTATCGATTTAATTCATCCTTGAGTAAAAGTATTGATTTCTTTTATTTATTTCTCCCCATAAATGTAATATAAGTTCTTACTGACCCCAAACTGTTGAACGGTAGTGTTTACTGTTACATACGCTTCTGTTTCTGATAAATGCTGTTCTTAATCTCTATTCATCAAAGAATCCTGAAATAAAAATGTTAATAACTGTTTATAATAATCATAACTGGTGTTGATCATCAGATCCTCATATTAGAGTGATTTGTGAAGGATCATGTGACACTGAAGACTGGAGTAATGATGATAAATTCAGCTTTGATCACAGGAATAAATTACACTTTACTGTATATTCAGATTTTTTTTTTTTTTTAATCAAATTAATGCAGACTCTGAGCAGAAGAGACTTCTTTTTAAAAATATAAAACATCTTACCGATCCAGACCTGTTGAACGGCAGTGTGTGTGATTGAGTCCTGGTCTGTAATCATCTAAAGCAGGGATTCTCAACACTGGCCTTCGAGATCCAGCAAACCTTGAGCGACTCGTAATCCTGGAGACCTGGAGGAGCCTGTACAAGCGTTCGACCAGAGATGGAGCAAAATCTGCAGGAAAGTGGATCTTGAGGGCCAGAGCTGAGAAACGCTGGTCTAAAGTCGGCCATGTTAGTTCAGCTTTACCTGATTTTTATAGTAGGTGCGACTAAAACCATCATCACAGCGTCTGCTTCACTCATGACAGATCTTTATCGACTGTTTCCAGAGCATGACATTTATCCAACCTAAACCATGTCAGTTCTTTGTCAGTAGTGACCTAAAGCTACTTTAATTATTATGTAAATGTCTGCTTGTTCCTGCATTATCAAACACACAACACGGAAGGCAACTTGACCATTCTGTCAAAAATGCAACCATTTCAATTATATTTAACAACCAGTTTGAAGAGCTGAATATGTTGAAAATGTTACTGTATTTATTAGGTTTGTGAAATAAACATTTAAAAAAGTGGTCTATTGTTAAATTTGTACATTTAAGTGTTGTATATCATTACCTTAAGACTTATGCTGCGTCCCAATTCGCATACTATCCGTCCTAAATAGTATTCGAAAATAGAATTAGTACGTTCCAAACCGTAGTATGTTGAAATGAGTGTTTCAAAGATACCCGGATGGTCTACTATTTCCGGTCAGAATCCGAAGTGTAGGGCCCTGTCCCAATATCCGCACTTCTGCCCTTGTGCCCCTCAAATGCGCGTTCTCGCTAAGGGGTGCAAGACCGTGAGGTGTCCCGAATCCTCTAATGTGTTCTCCAGGGGTGATCGTAAGGGCACTTAATGCACCCTTTTCGCAAGTGTGCATCAGACCTCACTTTGCTGTGGGATATTACCCAGAATCCTTGTAGTGTTGTGACGTTTCGAACAGCTAACCAATGGGGGAGAACGGTTGCTATGGTGCTGTTCGGGAGCGCAAACTCCGATGAGAAAGGTGGTGAAGTGTTCTTCCAAGGCGGCGAAATGTAAAAATATTAGTATTATTAAGTTACGAAATGTAGTTTTAAGAGTTTTTCACTCGAGAATATAGTTGTTTAAACCTCAAATCTGTGGTTTATTTATAAAGATAGCGCCTGTTTAAAAAAATTGATCGGACATTTTCGGAGTTCCAGGTGATCACCGGGCGGCGGGCCGGTGCTCAGCGCTCTGTACCCCGCCTGCAACAGCCTTGCCCCGGCTAGTCATTCTGACGTTTCCCGCGGGCTCTCTGTCTAGTGTTTAAACATGAGCTATAAATCGGCTGACATCTAACGGGCGACCTTTGGTCTCATTAATCTATTAACTTATTTGTTCCCTGGCAAATCGTGGGGAAAGTGAAGTTTTATAACTATATTTAGACTATTTAAATGTAACGTTGTAACGTTAGCCTGTTATATTTGACTGAATCTTTTAACTTGCCTTATTTCTTGACTTTTACATCTTCTTAAACTTTTTAGGCTACTTATACTTTAATAATGGCTATTGTTGATCAATAAAACTGAAATTTAACAAAAGACAGGGTTGTGTCATTTGATTTCATATAAGAATATTTTAATATATAGCCTATATATATATAAACAACATGTATTTTTTCATGAATGGGGTGGGAAGAATTTCATTATCAATTTCCATAATAACAATTAAAATTGCATTTCGAATCGCTGTGAATACGGTAAGGCAGTATAAGCTCAGGTAAACCTCAATCACAATTTATCTTTGCCAAAACTGTTTTAATATTAATAACATTAAAAGAAAGGTTGGTAGCTAAGAGTAAAAAAAAGATATTGATTTTTTCATTCAAAGGATTGTGTCATATTACAGCTATTATAAGCAGCACACACATTAGCCAAATTAACCAACCCTTGCTGATCACAACAGAACTGACGTATATTTTTGACGTGTGCAAAACTGTCCCAATTCTGCTCTTCACAGCCTCGGGCCCTTGCGCACTTTCTTCGCTAAGTGCACTTTCAACAAGTGTCCACTTCCAGGAAGGCCTTAGGGCTCAAGTGAGAATTGGGACTGGGCCTAGAGTCGGTGCACACATGGGTGCACACTCTAACGGCTGATATTGCCCACAAACCATTGCGCGGTGGACGAGGATTCGGTTAGAACTACAAACACGAGTAAAAAGTGTTAAAAAACTACAGACACGGAGGGCGCGCTGGTCCCGCGGCTGTGAACTTTTGTAAAGACACGTTTAGCCATTACTTTTTAAATGCATCATTATATTCAAATTGCAAACACGAGGAGAGTATCTGCATGAAAGACCCACGACTGGCAGATGAACCTGCTCTGAAACGGTAGGAAATCAAATTAGATAGAATGGAGGATTTTAACTATGACAAGATGATTGACAGGGCAGTTTACGGTGACAGGATGCACGCAGCACGCGACAGAGCCGTCCGTTAAAGATGACGTGATAGTATGTCCCAAAGCTTGCCTACTCTTTTTGCTGCACACTCAAAAGTATATACTTTTCTTCACAAAAAGAGGACATACTTTTAGGGCGTAGTATAAGTAGGCGAATTGGGACGCAGCATCAGTCATGGTAACTTACTTGCTCCTTGAATCAATCAATTTTCCTAGAGACATTTTGTCTAATTAGTTTTGAAAAAAAGTGTAGGACGATGGCCAGTTGCATAAACTGCTTAAGACTAGTTCTTAAAGTCACCCAGTGGTCAATAACTGTATCTGTTTAAGGGGACATGAACTGAGAATTCAGCTTTTCCTTGGTCTTTTGACAGGTAAGAGTTTGTTGTACTATAAAATTACCTTGTCATTTTCAGAACTTCCTTGTTATTCCAAAAACTGCTTTTATTGAAACCTGTCTGTAAAACGACAGAATCTGAGAAGTTCAGACTTGTGACGACACAGAGCAGCGAACGATCGCCTACACACCTAATCACAACAGCAGTGTGTGTTCAAAAGGGTGGAAAAACAAGTAAAAATGGGATCACCTATTTACAGCATAAACTCCCACTCTGGAGTGCAAGTCTGGTGAATCATGATTATTAATGAAGAGGGAGGGGTTATCATTAATTACCCAGAGTCTGTAGAGTACAAATAGACAAGGACAGCATCTCAGCAGTGTGACTAACTGTTGAATAATGGCAGGAAGGTGGTCTGCTGTTCAGTCTCTGGCACTTTGTGTTTGGTTCTGTGCCTTCTGTAATGCTGTCCCGAAGTGGAGTGATCTGCCCAGAATCCTCAAGCTCTGATGTTCCAGCAAACTGACCAGCGCTTTCAGAATCCAGTTCAACAGCAAGCTAGTCAATGGTTTCCTCAGTCCGTTCAACAACAAGCTAGTCAACGGTTTCCTCAGCAGTTTCAGCAACAAGCTAGTCAACAGTTTCCTCAGTCCGTTCAACAAGCTAGTCAACAGTTTCCTCAGTCCGTTCAACAAGCTAGTCAACAGTATCCTCAGCAGGTTCAACAAGCTAGTCAACAGTTTCCTCAGTCTGTTCAACAACAAGCTAGTCAACAAGCTAGTCAACAGTTTCCTCAGTCCGTTCAACAAGCTAGTCAACAGTATCCTCAGCAGGTTCAACAAGCTAGTCAACAGGTTCCTCAGTCCGTTCAACAAGCTAGTCAACAGTATCCTCAGCAGGTTCAACAACAAGCTAGTCAATGGGTTCCTCAGTCAGGTCAACAACAAGCAGGTCAACAGTTTCCTCAGTCAGGTCAACAACAAGCAGGTCAACAGTTTCCTCAGCAGGTTCAACAAGCTAGTCAACGGTTTCCTCAGTCCGTTCAGCAAGCTGGTCAACAGTTTCCTCAGTCAGGTCAACAAGCAGGTCAACAGTTTCCTCAGCAGATTCAACAACAAGCTAGTCAACAGTTTCCTCAGTCAGGTCAACAATCTAGTCAACAGTTTCAGCCTAAACAGCCAGTGGCACAGGCAGAGCCCCTGGACAAATGTGCTGTAGCTGATTATGAGCAGGTCCAATGTGGACCACCTGGTATCAGTGGTGCTGAGTGTGCAGCTCTTAACTGCTGCTTTAATGGACAGCAGTGTTACTACGGGAAGGCTGGTAAGGGTGTAGAGTCAATGAGGCATTCATGTTAAACTGCTCCTCATCAATAACCAGCTCTTGTACCTTGTTCCAGTGACTGTCCAGTGTATAAGAGATGGTCAGTTTGTGGTAGTGGTGGCCAGAGATGTCACGTTGCCTCGTTTGAGCCTGGATTCAGTCCGTCTCCTGGATGGAAATGATCCAGCTTGCAGTCCTGTGGGATCCACACCTTTCTTTGCTATATACCAGTTCCCTGTCACTGCGTGCGGCACGAGCATGATGGTGAGTAGCTGTTTGTGGTTTTGTTCTGCATGGTTTAGAATGGACTGGATGCCCATGGTTCCTATTTGCAGGAGGACCGTGGATATGTGGTGTATGAGAACAGAATGACCTCCTCGTATGAAGTGGGTATGGGACCACTTGGTTCCATCACAAGGGACAGCCATTTTGAGTAAGTGATTTATGCTTTATCATAAATGTGAATCATTGACAAATGCTACAAGCTCACTGTTTGTTTTCTAGGCTTCTCTTCCAGTGTAGGTACTCTGGTACTTCTGTGGAAGCTCTGGTTGTGGAGGTCAACTCTGTTCCTCCACCTCCACCAGTAGCTGCTCCTGGACCCCTCAGGGTGGAGCTTAGACTAGCAAATGGTCAGTGTGTCACCAAAGGCTGTGCAGAAGGTACGTGTTTGACCCAAGTGTGTGCCTAAAGCCTTTCTAAAGCTCCGGTTTCTAGCTAAACCCTGCACTCTTCCTCAGGGGACGAGGCGTACACTTCCTACTACAGTGACGCTGATTATCCTGTTACGAAAGTCCTGCGGGAGCCTGTGTATGTTGAGGTGCGCATTTTGGAGAGGACCGACCCCAACGTTGTCCTGATGCTGGGACATTGCTGGGCAACATCAACCCCCAGTCCACTCAGTCTACCCCAATGGGACCTTCTGGTTGATGGGTGAGTAAGGCCAGTCTTGACCCATCTAGTGTGCTGTAAGGTGTTTCTGATTCCCTCTTTGCCTTTCAGATGTCCTTACCAGGATGATCGTTACTTGACCACATTGGTTCCAGTGGCTGGATCATCTGGTCTTCAGTTCCCAACCCACTACAAGCGCTTTATTGTGAAGATGTTCACATTTGTTGATCCATCATCACTGGCTCCTCTACAGGAAACCGTATGCACTGCAGGCTTACCTCAACCCTTTATATTAGTACTGTTTACAGTGAATTCTATGGCTAAACCCTTTCCCCTCTGTTAGATCTTCATCCACTGTAGTACAGCAGTGTGCCATGCCTCATCTGGCTCCTGTGAGCAAAGCTGTGCTAGGAAAAGTGAGTGATTTGCTGTAAGTTGACTTCAGGAACTGAGAACTTATTTGAATGCCCCTCATGCTTCTACCACTTTTTACAGGAAGAGACACGCACATCAAGACCATCTCTAGTGGGCAAACTGTGGTGTCTAGTGGAGAAGTTAACCTGGTCATGTGACTTTTAGTTTTTTAATAAACTTCATGAAATTCAACATGTTTCTCTTTGGTATTAATTTCTGACTGGAGTTGGATGTTTCATGACTGTTCTCCGTTTGACTCCTAGGGCTGCACTACTAAGCCTTTCTTTTGTGCATTGAGATTCTTGACTTGAACTAAAGCAAGTTTCTGCCTAAGCCATTTAACTTTACAATTTGTCAAGTTCTAGTTATTAACTTGGACCCCTGTTCATGTTTCACATATCAAAAGAAGGTTTTAGCAACTGTCTGAGGCTTTACGTAAGACTTTATGGCTGGATTAGCATTACTGCATATATTGATGCCCAAACCTCCTCTAAGGTCACTTGTTTACACCTGGTACTAAGAGGCATTTTTGTACATCAGGTCACAAGTGGACTGTGGTGTAAAAGGGGGCTTTTTTTAGCTACTTGTCTATGTTTTTGCCACTTCCAGAGGTAGTCAAACACATTTGACCAGATTGCTTTTGGTAGAGTAGATGCTCATGTGTTTAGACCATTGCAAAACATGGTGTATCCTACTGACCTAACATTTTGAGAAGTGTGCTAGTAGGGGAGTATTGCACAAAAGCAAGGTAAGGAATTAAGCTGGGATTTTCCAGTTATCCTGGCTGAATTTAGCCCTGACTCGGATGAAGGAAGGCTAAATTAATCTACATCAAGTCACTATGGAGATTTACACTTTGCAACAACCAGGCTAAGATTAATCCTAGTGATTCATTGGCTAGTTCCTCCTTAAATCCTACTAGGTATTAATGTTTTTGTTACTTCATGGTCCTGCATTAAAATGCTAGATATAATGTCATTCATCTAAGTATGTGTACTGCTAGTTTAGTTATTATTAAAATCTGCTGTTCATTTCACTGTCAGAGGTTTGATGAATATATTATTTGAGATTTAAAACATTTATTGGCATACACCTGCAGTGAGGAAAGCAGATTTTCCTGAGCAATTATAACTTTGCTGTCCACACTAAATGCCAACAAAATGCAAAAGGGCTATATTATAGCTATAAAGAGTATATAGTATAGAGATACTATAGAGATACAGGCTTTGGTGGGCCCCAGATTCCGTTTTCCACTCGATAAAAATTTGGCGTTCGAGTACGTTTCAGTCTTCGCCGAGATATTTGCGATTTTCTCCCGAGTTCTTTACGTCATCAGCGTGCAGAGCGCGGTCGACCGTTTTCGGCTAATATCTCCGCAAATACTCCACCAAAAATTACGAAACGCATACATATGGTTTTGTTCGGTTCGACGAGACGGTTCAAAATACGTTAGGTTGTCGCCGATATATTTGCGTTTTCTCGCTTCTGGGGGGTTTTGGGGGCCTGTATCTCGGGCCCACGAGGCGGGGGCGTTTTATTTCGAAAGGTCTAGGCCCGCTCTCCACTCGATAAAAATTTGGCGTCGATACGTTGAGTTTTCGCCGAGATATTTTAGTTATATGCCTACGTTAATGTTTCAAAAATAACCTTGTTATCTAGTATCTATCTTAATATCTATTTATACGACAAAAATAGTTTTTGCGTGATAGATACGCATGCGTATGGTGTTAATACCACGCACTCCGCAACAATAATCCTGCTAACCAAGGGGTTTACACTGCGTAACATATGCAGGCAAAAATATCAAATTCACTCCAACTATGGTATAACTATGTGGTATAGATACGCACTTTCATGAGATGGGCTACTGTTGAGTGAGGGACAGTCAGTGAATCTTGTGCCTGAATCAAATGCCTCGATGACCCAGTTCTGCAGCATTACTCACGCATACAGTGCATGACTCACTCCAAACAAAGGCCGGGAACGGGGAAACTTTCCCAAAAAGGAAAACGCTGTTTGGGATTTTTAAACACCTGTGGATTATTTTAAGGAGTTACTTAGATTATTTGTGCGGTAATTAAAAGATGGTTCAGTGTATGTTCCAGTAAGATGTGTGGCTCCGGATCATTCTCCGCGCGCTCGACATGAAGAGATTCATCGGTGTGTCGCAGCTGTCCGCGTTCCTGCTCTACATTCCTCTTCTTCAGGTAACTTACATTCCTCTTCTTCAGGTAACTTACATTCCTCTTCCTCAGGTAACTTACATTCCTTAGGTAACTTACATTCTTCAGGTAACTATATCAGTATGTGACGGCCTGGAATCACAAAACCAGTACCAGGCGGGTCATTATTTACTTACTTATTTATTTATTTATTTATTTATTTTTTAAAAAATTTGTAATTGAGATGTATACGTCATCTGAAAGCTGACTAAAAAAGATTAACATTGATTTGTTGGGATGGGACAATATTTTGCTGAGATGCAACTATTTAAAAATCTGGAATCTGAGGGTGCAAAAAATCTAAACATTGAGAAAATCGCCTTTAAAGTTGTGCATTTATGTTCGAGATTTTACTGAATTCACTCACAAAAATATTTAGTTATATATTTACAGTAGGAAATTTACAAATTATCTTAATAGAACATCTTTACTAAATATCCTAATGATTCAGGGTCACAGTATGCTCGTTTAAACAGTTTAAGATGTAAAAGTTAAAAATAAACTTGTTTTCACTTTGAATTAAACACATTTTTTTGACTCCATTGGAAGCTATTTTTCTTGTTTAATCAGTTTGATTTATTTCAGAAAACAATGCTTCAGTGGGTAAATGTGTCTAAATTAGAGTATAGATATCTTTAATGTAAAACGAGACAAAAATACTAATCACATGCAGGAAAGTTTAAAACATTTGTGTGCATGACTTAGAAAAGCCCAGACGTTTGATTTGTGCACTAGGCCTTCTGAAATCGACTCAGATTAAGTAAACGTCAATCGAATATGATTACTAAACACGTGATCACCATTTTCACAGATTCATGTTTTTAAAGTTTACGCGTGGTTTTTTAATATTTTACAGAACACATTACAGTTTCTGTGTTCTTTTAGCGGTGTCGTGAGTTAATCTTTACAACGGAAGGGAATCAATCTAAACTAACTTTATCTGGACAATAACTTTATTCTAAATCTGCTGTAAAGCCTAAACACTCTCTGTTACTGTAATATCCTGTTATCACTGTAAAGCTGCTGTGAAACTCGATTATTGATGATTGTTTAATGGTCTGGGACAGCGTGAGTGAGTGGAAAGCTTCATTACTGCACGTCTCCTGGCTAAAGTTAGCGTCCCTCTGTTCCTGAGATCTGAGACCCGTGTTCCCTCATTACTCGCCCGCGGACGGACATCAGGGCCCTTCAGGTGCGGTCCAGCGCACAAACACAACGGGACGGGCTCATTCCGCGGCTCCTGCGGGACGTGTGGCGACAGACCCAGTTTACGCTCCCAGTCTGAAACTGGCGGATGAAAGAATAATAAAGCCACAGCTGACATGTCTTGGAAACTCGTGGCGTTTTTCAAAACAAACACTAGCTGTTAATACCACGCTTTATATCTTGTTGTGTATGATGACTTGTGCAGATTTAAAAAAAAAAAATAAAACCTTTTGAGCAGCATTTTTTTGAATGAAATGTTTTAGTTTACAACTCGGCTTCATTTGTAAGTCACGTTAGTTAACATGAACAAACAGTGAACAATACTTTTACAATATTTTTAAATATTAGTTAATGATAATTTTTAGTGTTGGGTATCATTAAATTGTATTCGATTCCTAATTTCGATTCCAATAATGTACCTTATTGGAATCGAAATTAGGAATTGAATAAAATTCAGCGATACCCAACACTAAAAATTATCATTAACTATTTAAAACAGATTATAATCATTATATCATTCACATTTAGTCTTATTGCAAAGCATTTAATTGTAGCTGAATATCATGAACAAAAATCAACAGGCTAAAGAACACTTACACCAATAAGTTCACTTTTAAATAAATCTGAAATAAACAGGTTTTTAAGATTTTCAGGTTCAGAATCTGTCATCAGATAAAAAATAACACTGCACTCAATAAATAATATACATTACAAATATAGTTACAAAAGTTATTCAGTGAAGAACAAGTGAATTCTCATCTTCTGTTGTGTGATTAGTGTTATTATAGAGACGGCAGGAATATGAGCGCTGTCACTTTAAGAGCTGCACGGGTCCCATACACTGACACACACGAGCCTAATTACCTTTTTCTTTAAACAGGTTTCTACTATTCTGGCCAGTTCCCACTCCAAAGGTAACATCATTTTACTATTTTTCATGTACTATAGTTTTTATACATTTTTATAAAATTTTAGGTTTGATTATAATTTGTAATATGCTTTTATCATTTAAAAAATATATTCCTTTAAGCGGATGGTTCCTAGTAATTTTAACCTAGGGTCCTTTGACCTCAGAGCCGAACACCCCTAGTGAATTTAACACTTTATAGAAATGTGTTAATAACTGGATGATATTCTAAATACTTTTGAAGTGTTGATCTGAAAAGCGTTTGTAAAACTTTTTTCATGTCAGTTGTTGCAGTGAACAGTTGTGTTGCAGTGAGCAGTTGCAGTAAGTACTGATGTCCGTGTTGCAGTGATGCTGTTCCCGGAGGCCTGGAGCCGCGGTCTGTGTCACTCCACGGAGCGGATGGTGGAGGTGGATCAGGAGTATCCTGGAGGCGTGGAGCACATATACAGTCCCGGCTGTGTCCCATTGCTGCGTTGCTCCGGCTGCTGCAATGACGAGAAGCTGGCCTGCTTCCCCATCCGCACGCGCAACCTCACCATCCAGGCAAGACCTCCCAGCAAGCAATAGCCGTCATTTCTCCATAGTCCGGCTATAAATAGGTTAATTATACACCCGATATAGTCCAGCTATGAGTAGGTTAACTATAGACCTGATTGTGATACGATTGTGTCGTATATTCGAGTGTTTGAATGCTATTAGACATCTTTTAAATGCAAAATTGCTTGCTCAGTGTCGCATCAGACAGACAGTCATGCCTTAAAATATCTTCAATGTAACTTGTCTTATTTAGTATGCGTGGTTGAATATGCAGATGAGCCCCGCCTCCACTCACTCGCTCAGAGATCCACTGGTTGACGATCACACGCTGATCTGATTGGTTACAAGGTGGTTTGTGACGTCAGAAACACCAGTGATTTCAAAGTGTGTTTTTGAGACTGTCTTTGATTCACTGCAGTTTTAAGGAGGAAATACTCAGCAATGCTGAACACTTATGAACGCACACATCATGTGTGTGTGTCTCTCTCTTCGTGTGTGTGTGTGTGTGTTTGTTTTCTCCATCAGCTGTTGAGAATCACTCCAGCGGAGAGGAGCAGGGAATATGTTCTTCTGTCCTTTCAGGAGCACCAGAGCTGTGAGTGCAGGTATGATCCCGTTCATCTGCTCCACTCCTCCGGCTCTTTATCTGTTCATCTAACTTACTTTGTCTTTCAGGCCCAGACGACACCACTTGAGGAATCAACAGTGAGTATTCATTTCTTGAGATTATTTTCTTGAATGTAAATGACAACTCTGAGGATGTTGTTGTTCTCAGCAATCGGAGACGGAAGGGAAAGCCCAGGAGGAGACGGAGAGGAAGAAAACACCGGGATTGAGACGCTGCTGGTGTCAGGTGACTCTCTCACGTCGTTCATCTACATCTACATTCACCCGGATACATCTGAAAACAGTGTTTTACTTTAAAAAACCCACACTAGCGTTTTCAGGCTTTATACGTTGTTCTGTGTGGATGAGAAACTTTTGGAAAACACCTGAAAATGCTAAATTCCCCTTCACTGCGCATGTGTAAACCCTCACAGCTCTCAGATGATGCAGACGGAATCATAAATAATCAAGTTATCGTGCAGTTCTTCTGACAGGATCATTTTATTTCTCAGAATATCTCAGGATTCACTGATGCTCCAGCTCTCACTATTATATGTTTGGTCTAAAACACTAAAACTGCTCCTGTTTCACCGCAGCAAATACGAGTGTATTCACACAGTGTGTGAAGGAACATGTTTTAGCAACTGTGAGAACCGCGCATAACAGGCACAATAACAGTATAAAAACATGAATGTCCATGGGTATTGTTTATTTTATTTTTTTAAATGATCCATTTACTGTGTGTTTCTGCTGCAGATGTGACGATCGCTATGGCAAACAGGCACCTTCAGTTTCCTTCATCATCGTCATCATCACACAAGCACTTCTGGACATGATGTGGACACAGTCTATTTATGCATGTTTGGATTGTCATTAAGAAATGTGTGTTACAATAAACATAATCTGCCCAACTGAAGGAGATGACCAGACTTTATCAGGGAATAGACACGTGAGCAAATGTGAAATACTGTACTTTGGTGTCACTCACGAGTTCAACGGCCTGCATTCTTTATAATAAAACTGTAAAAAAGAAAAAATATATATTTTTTAAAAAAGATTGAGTTAGTAAATACAATGCATGTACGTGTCCCCATCAAATGTGTCTTAATATATTTTATAAAACAATAAAATCACTATAATATATCTGATTTGTTTCATCAGAATGCTGAGTTTGTTGTGTCTCTGGCTGCCGGAAAAAAACATGCTTTTGTAAATCAGAAATTATGACATCGAAATTTTTAGTTATTATTACATGCTAAGTCATATTAATGAGATGAAAATATGAAATGGACATATTAAGTAATATTTATGAGATTAATAATATTGTCCAGTGTTGGTGTGAACGGGCCTTTAGTATATCATAATATCATCCACAGCATGATGGTTGTGTCCTCCACTTCTCTTTGACATGAAATGTATTTGTATATTTCTGCTGAACACAAAACAAGATATTTTGAAGAATGTCAGTAATCAAACCGGGTTTGGTTCCCACTGACTTCCCTGGTATTTTTCCCATGCTATGGAAGTCAATGGGGTACATCAACTGTTTGGTAACCGGCGATGTTCAAGTTCAGTTTAATCTAATGTATAGTTCATTTACAACAGCCACTATAGGAGAGACCAAAGTGCTTTACAGAGAGGTTAACATTGTTCAAAATATCTTTCTTTATGATCAGCTGTAGCAAGAAATTCATACAGGTTTGACTGAGGGAAAGTAAATGATGACATAAAAATGTTTAATTTTGTTTATGTGGAAACTATCACTTTAAAGCCTTATTCACACCAGCGCCATATTTGTTTTCTACCGGGAATGAAAGCGATGCTGTGAGGGATAGACATACATTATACTGTTATTTAATCTGCTTTTGGGTTGTTCTGCTGGCGAAACACTGCAAAAAAAGATATTTTCGAGAAATGCCAGTAGACAAAAAAAAACAACCTCTAGACAACATGAGCTGTGGAAAATTATAGGCTACACAGCTCTGAATAAGGTCTATTAGCGTTACCACACAACTGACTGACTCGAATATGTGTTTGAGTTTGAGCGGTTTATTATCAACACGCTCGTGTCCGCGGTCACATTCTACAGCTTAGTGCTCGACGACCAATGGGATGCGACCGTGGAGAATGACGCGGACAACCCCGCCCACCTTTCCATAAAAGGAAAAGCCTCTAAACCAAAACGGGTTTTCCCCCACGACAAGCCCCGCCTTCTATGAGAGGATTTACCAATCGGAGAGATTTAGCATCTATGATTGGCTTAGATCAGAAGTCATTCACGTAGACGTTGACAAACGTAGAGCAGTCAAATACAATGTAACGAACAGCGTAAATATTGCCAAATAATAAAGCAAACGCGGTTTTAAGTTCAACGTACACGTAAGTTTGGTGTCAATAAAGTTTAGCGGTCCTTGTGGGCGGGGCTTGTGAGGAATATGTCTCAAGTCACGTGTACAGCACCGTGTAGTGTAGCCGTGAACGTGTTTAGCGTGACAGGAACGAACAGGGCGTCTGAGTGACCGACGTTACGCGCTCAAAACACGGTCAATCTGCATTAAACGCCGCTGATCACTGTTATAATACTTTAAAACCACCGGATTTGAGGAAACCTGCACATATATTTGGGTTTTCATCGTCTTTGGGGTTTGATTTCGCTCTGGATGAAGGCACGGTCGTCGCGACACACAAGTAAGCTGTCACGACCTTCTCCGAGTGGACGAATATTGTTCGGATATACATTTGCGTGTTTTTCTGGAGCAACTAAACGACAGTTCTGCAGTTAACGGTATTGGTTTGTTTTCTATGCTTCTGGCTGCAATGCGATTTTATTTGTGTGAAAACCTGCAAAAGTTGAAATATAAAACTTTTGTGAAAACGTGCTAGTAGAATAAGTACAAATACGCAGAAAATAAGCACTTCGAAAGGTAAAACGAGTAATTCTCAAGATCCAGAGTTGCTGGAGATTAATAAATATATATGTCAGCTGTTTTCGTCATAGCTTGAGCCGATGACGTCATGACGCCGGGCTTAAAATTATATTAATGGTAATAAGGGAAATAAGCCTTTTGTTTTTTATTTAAAGATATTATTATTGTTATTATTATTATTAGTGCTTGTTTACTTTTCCTAATGTGCCCCTTGGCTGTATTTGTAATTCTTCAAATCTATCTGTCTGTCTGTCTATAATGATTATAATGTCATTCATAATAATACCATTTGCTTGATTGCTTGAATACTTAAATATAAGAGGTTTAACATTTGTAGAAAAATAAAAGTATACAATATGAAGATAATGAGTAACAAGATAATTTCTGATTAATGTATCACATTAACAGTTCAGCTGGTGACTTCACATGATGTCAAATTAAAACACTGGCATGATTTTGACTGGACTAAACCTCAGTCCAGTTTGTCCAGTTAGTTAAATGGTTTGAATACGTAAAGTTAAAATGTGAAACATTCAGTCTCTTAAACTGACTTTGATGATGTCATGATGTTTCAGGCTCAAACGGGGAAGAGGATGAAGGATGAAGATCGCATGAGAGCGATGGCCAAGTTTAAAAACAAAAGGATGGAGAAGTTGAAGCCGGAGTTGGAGAGGATTCGGGATTCTCAGGTCTGTGATCCGTCCTTCAGGATCGGATTCTTCTGATTGTTCATCTTCGTTAATCCGGATACATTTGAAAACGGTGTTTTTGTTTAGAAACGCTAAATTCCCCTTCACTGCGCATGTGTAAACCCTCACAGCTCTCAGATGATGCAGACGGAATCATAAATAATCAAGTTATCGTGCAGTTCTTCTGACAGGATCATTTTATTTCTCAGAATATCTCAGGATTCACTGATGCTCCAGCTCTCACTGTTATATGTTTGGTCTAAAACACTAAAACTGCTCCTGTTTCACCGCAGCAAATACGAGTGTATTCTGTCATGTGTGCAGGACTGTGATGTGAAGTAACAGGCACAATAACAGTATAAACATGAATATCCATGGGTATAATATTCGTTGCGTGACTAAAGTTACGTCATGGTTTTTAAATAGCTCAGTTTAGACAGTCACACTACCAACACTGCGCTTTCACATGTGTCCGCTGCCCAGAGCGTTTCATTAAGAAAACGGAGAGAAAAAGATGCATTTTCAAACTATACTGTATTCGTGTGGACATGGCCTCAGTGTGTGTGTGTGTGTGTGTGTGTGTGTGTGTGTGCAGATGGCAGCTCTGAGCACCTGAGTGTGATGGACCGCACCGAGGACTCCCGGTCTCAGACGGCTCCGCTGGTGCAGGGACTCTCGCCGATGATCATCATGAACAATGTTGTTCTGAAACAGGTGAACCTTCCCTGCATGCAGTTCATTTTCAATAGAAACTAAACATATATACACACACACACACACACACACACACACACACACACACACACACACACACACACACACACACACACACACACACACACACACACACACACACACACACACACACACACACACACACACACACACACACACACACACACAACATTTATATCCATCAAGAGGTGCATCAGATTTTGGTCCAGATCATGTGTTGTCACTGCAAGAGTCCATCACTCACTCACTCGCTCACACACACACACACACACACACACACACACACACACACACACACACACACACACACACACACACACACACACACACACACACACTCGCTCACTCTCACACACACACACTCACTCTCACACACACTCACTCTCACACACACACACTCACTCTCACACACACACGCACAGACTCTCATGTACAGATTTGATGTACTTTTATGCCTGAAAAGTGAGATTCATAACTGATATTTAATGTTTTATTCCTGCCTTTTAAAGGGATAGTTCCCCCAAACATGTAAACTCTGTCAGTAACGACTCTCTCTAGTGTTCAACCCCGTCAGACTTTCCTTCATCTTCAGATATTTGTGATTAAATCTGAGAGCTCTTACTCCTCCATAGGCTTATATTGTAAATGAAACTTGCTGGAACAGAAGTTATTAAAGACATGGTTAGGGTTAGGGTTAGAGGTTAGACAGCGGCTCAACCTTCAGATTATCAAGCGTTGAGAATACTTTCTGTGTGCAAAAAAACTTTATTCAACTATTCATCATCTTCTCTGTGGGCCTCGAGTGAGTTCACGAGAGCCACGACACACACACACACACACACACACACACACACACACACACACACACACACACACACACACACACACACACACACTGTGGGCCTCAAATGAAGATTACGGAGTTGAACAACATTAGGGAGTCATCACTGACAGAGTTTACATTTTGGGCTGAACTATCCCTTTAACACCACAACAACTAAATCTGTGCAATCACACATGTAAACAACAACCAGTGTGTGTTATATCTGAATGACTACTGTGTGTATTTGACGCAAATAACACACTAAATACATGACTTAAAGGAGTAGTGCACTTTAAAAACACTTTTGCTGATAATTTACTCGCCCCCGTGTCATCCAAGATGTCCATGTCGTTCTTTCTTCAGTCGAAAAGAAATTAAGGTTTTTGATGAAAACATTCCAGGATTTTCTCCATATAATGGACTTCAATGGGGACCAAACGGTTCAAGGTCCAAATGAGAGTTTCAGTGCAAACTGTTCAAAGGGCTTTGAACGACACCAGACGATAAATAAGGGTCTTATCAAGCGAAACGATCACTCATTAAATAAATAAATAAAGTTTAAGTTTTATAAGCTCAAATGCTCGTCTTGCTCTGTTCTGTGATGAACGTTCGTGACTCTCCTGTTCAAACTCATTCATCAAAATGAACAAATCTTTTTTCGAGTCATGACTCGATCGGTCCTTGATAAGACACTTATTCATCGTCTGGTGCTGTTTGGTTCCCATTGAAGTCCATTATATGGAGAAAATCCTGGAATGTTTTCATCAAAAACCTTCATTTCTTTTCGACTGAAGAAAGAAAGACATGGACATCTGAGTAAATTATCAGCTAAAGTGTTTTTTAAAGTGCACTACTCCTTGAAGTCTTTGTGTCCGTCATTCGCTGGCTCTGAGTTCTCAAAACACTTTAAATAAAGTCATCCTCATGTTGTGTCGGTCACGTTCACACACACTGCCTCCGAAACTCTCCGTCATAAATTTGGGTCGACTTCGATTTTCTGTGTTTCGCATCCGTAGCGTTTTGCCAGTTCGGAGCCAGCGAGCGCGGGCGTGCAGAGCGTCACTGATGTGTGTGTGTGTCCTGTGTGTGTCCAGCCTGGAGAAGCCCGTGTGTGTGTGAAGCCCTGGCCCGTGGACGTGGTTCCTCAGCCTCAGGTCGTGTTCCTCCAGCCTGTGGTCCCCAACACACACACACACACCAAACACACGTCACAGCGCCGCCGGCACCGGAAGCTCCTCCCCATCCGCAAGTCGTATCCCAGAATCGCTCCTCATCCCGGAGACGCTCCTCTTCAGAGCGACAGCGAGCGCTCCAGCTCCTCCGTCAGGAGTTCCAGCTCCTCTCAGAGTGAGTCCGGCTCGTGTCCCGCCGCTCCTGACCCCGTGACCCCCGCAGAGTCCGATCCGAGACCCCAGTCCACGGACGACCGTTCCCACACGGACAACCGGATCAGAGCGCTTCTGCAACACGTATAACATCCTGCGCTCGTCGGGTCTGCTGGACATCACGCTGCGCACCAAAGACCTGATCCGGCAGAACCGGCGCACACAGGCAGAGCTGGACCGGCTCCGGGAACACACACACATGTTCCTGCAGGCGCTGGAGAGCGGAGACCCGGGGCTGTGGAGGAGCCTGGAGACCAGCCTGCAGGAGCACTGACACGTGTGTGTGTGTGTGTGTCGAGGTCAGAGCTATGATCACTGGGAATGGACTGTATGGATGTTTCACTCGTTGAGAAGCTTCTGCCTTAAACTAGATCAGTGCATAAGCTGTTTACACTTCCTGCTTTACACTCACTTCCTGCTGTAGTTTACACTCACTTCCTGCTTTACACTCACTTCCTGCTTTACACTCACTTCCTGCTGTAGTTTACACTCACTTCCTGCTTTACACTCACTTCCTGCTTTACACTCACTTCCTGCTTTACACTCACTTCCTGCTTTACACTCACTTCCTGCTTTACACTCACTTCCTGCTTTACACTCACTTCCTGCTTTACACTCACTTCCTGCTGTAGTTTACACTCACTTCCTGCTTTACACTCACTTCCTGCTGTAGTTTACACTCACTTCCTGCTGTAGTTTACACTCACTTCCTGCTTTACACTCACTACTGCGTCCGAAATCTCCTCTCAAAGCACTACTCCCTACCCCCTATGTTGGGGGTAGAGAGCAGAGCACTATATAGTGAGCTCACCAGCATCATAGAAACACCACTTTCGGACACTACTCGATCGTCTCTCGGCGCCGTTGATTACATCATCTGTCAGCTGGTGCCGAGCCGGCTCTGGGCTAAATAGATTTTTTAAAATAAATACATTACATTATATTGAGCTTATTTCTCCGAAATGTAAAAACTAAAAGTGATTTCTGGCCGTTTTTGTTATAATGCGCTACTCCACACATGATTATAACTTATTTTTACGATCAGCGCAATGCATGATGGTATGTAGGGCTTAGGTTAGTGACCATCGGTTGTACACTGCTTTTCAAAATGCATTCTGGGATACATTGAGTGGACTATATAGGGTATAATAATCATCACTATACATTCGGACAGCACTACAAAATGGCGAGCTCACTATATAGTCCACTATATAGTGAGTAATGGGAGATTTCGGACGCAGCAACTACCTGCTGTAGTTTACACTCACTTCCTGCTTTACACTCACTTCCTGCTGTAGTTTACACTCACTTCCCTCTCTCCACACACACTCAGACACACACTCGCACACACGCACTCAGACACACACTCGCACACACGCACACAGACACACACACTCAGACACACACTCAGACACACGTGTATCAAAGTAAAGGCCTGGTATAAACAACAGTTTTGAATCGTTCATTCAAGAGATTTGTTCAAAAACACTGATTCATCCAGTAATGAAGCAAGTGAAGTCTTCATGAGTGAGTCATTGAATCATTCACTTGAGATTCGTTCAGAAATGCTGTTTAATCCGTTTAAAAAGTGATTTGTTAAGTTCAGAATCGTGATCTTTGAACCAATAAGGTCGTGATTCTCAATCTGGCCTGAATCGTGCAGCTCTAACAGTCAGAAACACAGCGTTGATCCTCACACACACCGACCTGATGAATGATCATGTGCTCATCGCCCTCGAGGGAGCGTCAGTGGCAGCTATCACATGACCACCAGTTCATCCAATCACGGCTTGACGTCCTGGTGTGGAGTACGGATCAGTGTTCATACGTCGACTAAAGCATTAGCACAGAAAGCGTTCGGTTGTGTGTCGGTGTTTCCTGACTCTTGTGGCCTTGATTTAATGGCTTTTAAAAACAATTCAGAAAACATTGAGTGGTTTTGATACAGCTTTATACACATCTCGCTGTCGATGAGTGTTTCGCTAAATCAGCACGAGCATTTCTGTGAAGCTGTTCGAAGGCCTAGTCCGGCCCATCATCTGCTAACCAGTTCCTGTCTTTTGTAAATAACGTGTCATTTTGTGTATAAAGATGTAATTTTATATTTTGCTTTGTTGTTCATCCACACGTTCGAATCTCCAGCTCAACATTTTCACACACGTGGCCTGATATTCATAATCGCTCTGAAAATCATCTTACAGGATATAATTATAATATAATTAAACATTTCTCAGCTGGGCGAACCCAAAACTGGTCAAATGTTTGCATTTTACTTTGTGTTTTTCTAGGTTTTTTATTATTGTTATTTCTCATTTTAAAACATGGATTACTGAATACTACACTGTCAAATGTTTTCATGGCATAAAGTTATTAAAATTTCAAATGTCAATTGAGTGCTTGGATTGCATTACTCACAGAAATCATGGACACTTACTTAAAAAAAATGTTATATCTGATTTACTTTGTGCACATTATATTAAAAACAAATTGGCTTTGAGAGAGAATTCGATTAAAAGATTCGGAGATTCAGGCTTTGTCATTTGAAAGCAACTTCATTAATCATGTCTGACTGACTCTTTTGAACCGATTCTTTTAGTTCAATTAAAAGGATCAAATAAATCATTAGATGGAAATGCGACAGATTGATGAATGATCATTTCATGTGATCTGGAGACTGGCTAATTTAATTTACTTGTTCTTTTTTATTATTATTTAGTTCTGTTTTACTGAATGTCATTGGCAATTAAATGTTCAATTTCATTTTATTCATTGATGATTCTTCAAAGAATCAACTCAAAAGAACCAGGCATTGTTCGAAAGAATCTCTATTAGTGATGCCTGACTCTCGAACTGATTCTTCCGGATTCAATACGCGTATCGCTCACTGAAATGCAGATCTTCGTTTGCTAAACTAAAACAGGCTTTCCATCACTAGTTTCCTTTATAATATACAACATAATCAGTTCGCAGATCATTAGTTTTTCACCCAGAAGTACATCTCTCCAGTCCGTGTGTGACCCGGAAGTACACGCGATCTGTCTTTTGTGTTTGTGTTTTGCTTCTGCTTCTCACTGTCAGACATCAGCGGCGATGAAGGTTAAGAGACTTTATAAAGATAAATGTATATCATAGTCATCTATCAGGTATGTTTAAGTTATCTCATTTTAGAAAAGCGAGCAGAATGTTGGTGATTTAAGTGTTCTTGCTAGCGGTGGCTTATACTGTGCTTTATTAATGACAAATGCTTCATATTTATAACACTTTATGATTAATAATATCGCATATCTATAAACAGTATGAATCGAGGTTGATTGAGCCCTGAAAGCTTAAAAAGCATGCCAACTTAATATTCATTCATTCAGTTATTCATACGTACTCAGTTTAAATAATTTGATATTGATTTGGTGAATATGTGAGTAATGTATAATCAGGGTAATTCATGTTTCATATTTTAAATATTCTGTGTGTGTTTTATTAATGCAGATGATGGACGAAACCTTCTCTCTCGACGCCTGAACCTGGTCAGTTTCACTTAGTAATCGATAATACCTGTAACCTGTTAACTGTGAAATGTTTTATCTTATATAAAATACATGTTATATAAAATAATTTGGACTTTAAAACTAAAGCCGTTAAATCGAGGAATCGGGTCTTCTTTAGGACCCACGATCAAAAGTTATCATAATGTCTTATAACTTATTTAACTATTATATGACGTTTATTACATTAAGTGCACAAACGACATTCTTTAATATAAAATTAATGTCTATTGCATAATAAAACAAACTGGAAATAAAACCATGCCAAATAAAGTTTTTTTCCTTTAATATAAGAATTGTTGACATACTACGTTCTGTAAAAGTAATTTAATGTTAATGTTACACAATAGTAGTATTGTGGTACAGTATAATAATACTTTTTAAATAAATTATTCTCACATAAACGTAATTAATTTGAATCATGTATGGAAGCTAGGTTAGCAGGCTAATCGGCTAGATGTATGCTATGCTAAGCTAAAACAGTAAGAACCGGAAATGCGTGGTTTAACAACACACAGCTTCAGTTACAGTATATGATGAACCATGTCAGTTAAAGACATTAATCATCATTATAGAACACATTCTAGACCATATAAATCTTAACATTTGGGTCCCAGGGCTCTCAAGTTTTGAAGACAGGCAAGAGTGACATTCCCCGCCCCAATGGGGGGGGGGGGGTGTTGTTGGTTGTTGAGGGGGGGGGGTCGTTGGAATGTGGGTGTTTCATTAATAATATTAATATTAGTGTTTTTGTGTTGTTATTAATTGCTGAGACTTGCAGAAAATGTATGACACATGGCACCGTCTCCTCCTCTAATGGGCCTACCCTTTTGGCCACCTTCTCTGGGCCAGCATCCTCTAACCTAGCCTTTTTAGGGGGCTTTCCTCTCAGGGCGAATGAGAGGATGCTCGTTTGCTTTTTACCTGACATCTTTGAAAGACATATATGCAATGATTAATGCATCCATGGCCAGGATAATTATAAAATATGATTCTCTAACAGCGGTCAAGTTGTCTTTGTTTGTGTCAAACAATTTGTAAATTTGTTGTAACATTAAAACAGGAGATCTCATGACTTACTCTGCTCAGTGATATTCGGAGCTCCAGTCGTTTCCTCTGTGGGTGAACGAAACTTTTGGAAGAGATGTTGTTGCAGAATCACGTGAACAATTCCTTGAAATGCTTTTTTATTGGTTGTTGCGTTAAATCTTACCCAGATACAGTAGTGCTATTATCTGATTGGCTAAAATTGTGTAGCCCTTTCCTTTTTTTGATTGGCTGATAAAGCGACAGGCTGCGAGAGCAGGGGAGACGCGCGCACTTGCGTTCCACTATGAGAGTGAAGCGGCTAGAGACAATTTGGGCGCTGCGGCATATTAAATATATGATAAATAGTTTTTCTGCGTGAGAAATACAATGTGTGGCGGGAGTGCGTGACAAAAGACCGAAATGAGTGACTGTCACGCTCAATGCGTGACGCCTTAGAGCCCTGGGGTTCTAAAGGAGACCCGCCACACCAGGTTTAACAAAGTTGTGTTCCGAATTTAAAGTTGATATCACAAAAATAGGTTGAATTATGAGTGTTTAAACTTTCACGATACCTCACTGATGAATTAAAGGCAATAAAAAGATAAGAATAGCAGATTGATGATGTCATCATCTGTATCTCTCTCTTGTTGACAGATCACATTACACTGAATCCATGCTTTCTGATGAACTTGACTCCAAACCTGAGGTATTACTGTCCGACACGATATTATTGATAATATTAACTGTTATTTGTGTTATACACAGAGCCTAAGACTAAATTTTTGCTACACCTGGCTGTGGCCGGTGACTTAAGAAAATGTACTTATGAAAATGATTTTGCAAAATTCTCAATTCTCTATTTTAATTTCGATACAACTACTTGCCAAACTAATATAAATTGAAAACATAATTAAAGACAAGTAAACAGTCAGTAATGAAATATTACTGTTATTGTTAGTGTTATTAATATTATATTAGTTTTGTTGTAACTGTGTTGTCCCGGGTTTGATGATGATGATTGACAGCTGTGTTGTGTGTTGGTGTGCAGCTGTTGGTCGAGTTTGTGCAGAACGCATTCGATCCCGCTGGGCCAGAGTCTGGAGGAGTCGGACCTCAAGCCCTCATGTGTCCCGTTACTGTCGTCCACACACACCTCCTCCACACACACCTCCTCCACACACACCTCCTCATGTGGCCCACTGGACCTGCCAGGTGAAGCTCACGGATCAGTTTTAGTTTCGCCTATTTTAGACAGATATTGGGCCAGAGAGACCTGCTTCAACAAAGGATTGAGCAAAGGCTGCGAATACTTCTGTATATGTGATTCTTTTCATTTTTATATTTTTTAATTTGCAAAGATTCCAAACAAACTTCTTTCACGTTGTCATTTATTTTCCTCAAAATTCTACAAAATACCCCATAATTGAATCTATTTTGGAATAAGGCTATAACATAACAAGAACAAGTGAAGCGCTGTGAATACTTTACGAATGCACCATACAGACAAACCAAACATTCACACACCAGACATTATTTTAGACATGTTTCACTAGTGTGATCAGGACACTATAGTTGATGTGTGTGTGTGAGGAGAGCAGAATAAAGTAAACTGAGATATTACACACAGATATTCTTCATCCAGAGACTACAGTGACATTTACACACATTACAGACACTCTGAGCTGATGATGTTCTGCTGAAGTGTGTTTTCTGTCATTTACACACACACTGAACAACATTCGCATTGGTCACTGGTTGAGCTAAACTGGTATTATCTAATTGTGGAGTTAAATTGAACAGCTGACATTCAACATCATTCATGTGTGAGAGTCAAAAACCAGTCACATATCCACTGATCTGAGAACTGAGTTCAGCTCGTGTTTACACACTAGAGCCGATACACTGATGATGATGTGAGAAATGTTGATGGTGTCTGAATAAATTTTGGTTTGACTGTATATGTGTGTGTGTGTGTGTGGTGTGTTTCAGAGAGCGCCTTTAGCCATGCCGTGTCCCCAGCGCTGTCAGAGTTCGGGCCCGAGCGAAGCCCGCTGGTGGTTCATCTGCACCGGCCGTCTCCTCGCCTCCATCACACACACACACACACACCCACACACACACACACAATCCTCCAGGACCTGCAGAACCACGACAGCACGTCCTACGTCCTGCTCAACCTGGCCAAAGGTCCGATTAACATCACTCATCACACAGCAGATACACTGCTAAAGAAATGATTCTCTTACTCAGTACTTTTGTCTTGTTTCCAGTCCAAAAAACACAAAAATATTAAATCAAGATGGATTTATTACAATAGTCAAATCCAATAAGATTATGTCTTGTTTTCTGGGTGGAAAATTTAGTTTTTTTTTAAAACAAGCAACATTTTCTGCCAATGATGTAAGAAATATAATACAAATGTAAAACAGAAAATGTTCAGTATGGACACACACTCTCTGCTGTAGGGCTGTCGTCGTCGGCCGAGCCGCTGGTGTTTGTTCAGGACGACGTGGACGAGGCGCAGGAGGAGATCTCCTCGGGTGATGGTGTGGATGCCGGCGCTCCATGGTACCTGCGGGTCCAAGAGCTCGCTCACGATAGCCTGATCGCCGCCACACGCGCACAGCTAGCCAAAGAAGCCCGAGCCAGTGGGAACGGTACACATTCACTCACACACACACACACACACACACACACACACACTCATCACTCTTACACACTCACTCACACACACACACACTCACTCACTCTTATTGATTCCAATAAGTTAAAAAACCCTTAGATTTCATTTACATTTATCATGAACAAAAATGATACAACGCTGAACATTAAACATACGATAGAAATAAACTATCACATTTTTCTCTATCACAGAGTTTTATGATTTTCAGGTGTTCAGGTACAAAATCTGTAATCAAATGTAAAATAACACTGCACTTTATAAATAAATATACACTACAAATATAGTTACAAAAGTGATTTAGTGAAGAACGAGTGAATTTTGTAGTGTGTTATAGAGACTGCAGGAATATGAGCGCTGTCCCTTTAAGAGCTGCACGGGTCACAGCACACACACACACACACACACACACACATGTGTCTCATGCTCGAATGTTTTAAAGTCATATTGAAATGTTTACAGAGGAATGGAAATGTAAATTCTATAACATGTATTCGATTCCTGACCTGCTGTTGCCTAGGTGACCACATTCACAGCTGTCAATCAGAGGGGCCTAAGAAAGATCCGGTTCTCTCGAGTCGTCTGCTCGTCGTCAGAGAAGATCCACCGGTGTCCGCACGAGACCTGTCAGCGCACCTTCACCTATCCTGCACACCTGAAGTACCACCTGAAGACTCACAGGTTTGCTATTGGCTGATCTCATGTGAGTGACAGGTTATAGCCCCGCCCACATCATCAGAGGAGAGAAGCTGCAGGAGGAACTGATTCTGATTACATTAATAACACAATAATGATAATCATTTATAATAAACACTGCAATATTCCATTAATAACAAGAATTGTCCAGTTTTTGATTTCGTTTCCAGCTGTAAAGAGAGATGTGTGTGTGTGTTTCAGGAATGACCGCACGTTCCGCTGTGGAGCCGAGGGTTGTGGGAAGAGTTTCTATGTTCTCCAGAGGCTTCAGGTTCACATGAGGATCCACAACGGAGAGAAACCCTTCATCTGCAGCGAGAAGAACTGTGGGAAGAGATTCACCACTGCTGGGAACCTGAAGAACCACAGGCGCACACACACTGGTACACACACACCCGGTACACACACACACACCGTACACACACACACGCCGGACTCAGCATTATTACATTCATACATGAGGATGTGTTTTTATACAGTCAAACAATTAATGATTCAGACAGCAGACATCATTTCTGACGCTTCACTAGTGTGTGATATTATTATATACACAATATTATATTTCTGATAAATGCTGTTCTTAAACTTCATCAAAGAATCCTCCAATAAAAACTGTTTCCAACACTGATAATAATCATAAATCATGTTTATGACAGAAAACAGTATATTTACAGTAGAATAATATTTCACTTTTACTGAATTGTACTGTTTGTTAGTATTATAGTAATATTGAACGTGATGCGTGTGTGTGTGTGTGTGTGTGTGTGTGAATCGCTGGTGTTTTCAGGTGAAAAGCCGTTCCTGTGTGACGTGGACAGTTGCGGTCGGTCCTTCGCCAAATACTCCAGTCTGCGCAAACACATGCTCGTGCACTCCGGTACATCACATGACCTCACATGACCTCACACACCGTCTTCATGTGGAAATAAATCAGATTGGCAGATTTTTGTGCCACAACTCTGAAGTAACACACACAATAACTGAAGTGTGTGTGTGTGACTGTAACTGGTGTGTGTGAGACTGTAACTGGTGTGTGTGTGACTGTAACTGGTGTGTGTGTGTGTGACTGTAACTGGTGTGTGTGTGACTGTAACTGGTGTGTGTGAGACTGTAACTGGTGTGTGTGTGTGTGACTGTAACTGGTGTGTGTGTGACTGTAACTGGTGTGTGTGTGACTGTAACTGGTGTGTGTGCTAGACTGTAACTGGTGTGTGTGAGACTGTAACTGGTGTGTGTGTGTGACTGTAACTGGTGTGTGTGTGACTGTAACTGGTGTGTGTGTGACTGTAACTGGTGTGTGTGAGACTGTAACTGGTGTGTGTGTGACTGTAACTGGTGTGTGTGTGACTGTAACTGGTGTGTGTGTGACTGTAACTGGTGTGTGTGTGACTGTAACTGGTGTGTGTAGACTGTAACTGGTGTGTGCTGACTGTACTGGTGTGTGTGTGTGACTGTAACTGGTGGTGCGTGTGTACTGTAACTGGTGTGTGTGTGACTGTAACTGGTGTGTGTGAGACTGTAACTGGTGTGTGTGTGACTGTAACTGGTGTGTGTGCGACTGTAACTGGTGTGTGTGTGACTGTAACTGGTGTGTGTGTGACTGTAACTGGTGTGTGTGTGACTGTAACTGGTGTGTGTGTGACTGTAACTGGTGTGTGTGTGTGACTGTAACTGGTGTGTGTGATGATGAACTGGTGTGTGTGTGACTGTAACTGGTGTGTGTGTGATGTACTGGTGTGTGTGTGACTGTAACTGGTGTGTGTGCGACTGTAACTGGTGTGTGTGTGACTGTACTGGTGTGTGTGTGACTGTAACTGGTGTGTGTGTGACTGTAACTGGTGTGTGTGTGACTGTAACTGGTGTGTGTGTGACTGTAACTGGTGTGTGTGCGACTGTAACTGGTGTGTGTGCGACTGTAACTGGTGTGTGTGACTGTAACTGGTGTGTGTGTGACTGTAACTGGTGTGTGTGTGACTGTAACTGGTGTGTGTGCGACTGTAACTGGTGTGTGTGTGTGACTGTAACTGGTGTGTGTGTGACTGTAACTGGTGTGTGTGTGACTGTAACTGGTGTGTGTGTGACTGTAACTGGTGTGTGTGTGACTGTACTGGTGTGTGTGTGACTGTAACTGGTGTGTGTGACTGTACTGGTGTGATACTGACTGGTGTGTGTGTGACTGTAACTGGTGTGTGTGTGACTGTAACTGGTGTGTGTGTGACTGTAACTGGTGTGTGTGTGACTGTAACTGGTGTGTGTGTGACTGTAACTGGTGTGTGTGTGACTGTAACTGGTGTGTGTGTGACTGTAACTGGTGTGTGTGTGACTGTAACTGGTGTGTGTGTGACTGTAACTGGTGTGTGTGTGACTGTAACTGGTGTGTGTGTGACTGTAACTGGTGTGTGTGTGACTGTAACTGGTGTGTGTGTGACTGTAACTGGTGTGTGTGTGACTGTAACTGGTGTGTGTGTGACTGTAACTGGTGTGTGTGTGACTGTAACTGGTGTGTGTGTGACTGTAACTGGTGTGTGTGTGACTGTAACTGGTGTGTGTGTGTGACTGTAACTGGTGTGTGTGTGGACTGTAACTGGTGTGTGTGTAGATGTAACTGGTGTGTGTGTGACTGTAACTGGTGTGTGTGCGATGAACTGGTGTGTGTGTGACTGTACTGGTGTGTGTGACTGTACTGGTGTGTGTGTACTGTACCTGGTGTGTGTGTGACTGTACTGTGTGTGTGTGACTGTAACTGGTGTGTGTGTGACTGTACTGGTGTGTGTGTGTACTGTAACTGGTGTGTGTGTGACTGTAACTGGTGTGTGTGCGACTGTAACTGGTGTGTGTGTGACTGTAACTGGTGTGTGTGTGACTGTAACTGGTGTGTGTGTGACTGTAACTGGTGCTGTGTGTGACTGTAACTGGTGTGTGTGGACTGTAACTGGTGTGTGTGTGACTGTAACTGGTGTGTGTGTGACTGTAACTGGTGTGTGTGTGACTGTAACTGGTGTGTGTGTGACTGTACTGGTGTGTGTGCTGACTGTAACTGGTGTGTGTGTGACTGTAACTGGTGTGTGTGTGACTGTAACTGGTGTGTGTGTGACTGTAACTGGTGTGTGTGTGACTGTAACTGGTGTGCGTGTGACTGTACTGGTGTGCGTGTGACTGTAACTGGTGTGTGTGTGACTGTACTGGTGTGTGTGTGACTGTAACTGGTGTGTGTGTGACTGTAACTGGTGTGTGTGTGACTGTACTGGTGTGTGTGCGACTGTAACTGGTGTGTGTGTGACTGTACTGGTGTGTGTGATGACTGTACTGGTGTGTGTGACTGTAACTGGTGTGTGTGCGACTGTAACTGGTGTGTGTGTGACTGTAACTGGTGTGTGTGTGACTGTACTGGTGTGTGTGTGATGGACTGGTGTGCGTGATGAACTGGTGTGTGTGTAGACTGTACTGGTGTGTGTGCTAGATGGTACTGGTGTGTGATGTGACTGGTGTGTGTGTGTACTGGTGTACTGGTGTGTGTGCGACTGTACTGGTGTGTGTGATACTGTACTGGTGTGCGTGAGTACTGTAACTGGTGTGTGTGACAACTGTACTGGTGTGTGCTGAGACTGTAACTGGTGTGCGTGTCGACCTGTAACTGGTGTGTGTGTGACTGTAACTGGTGTGTGTGTGAGATGAACTGGTGTGCGTAGACTGTACTGTGTGTGTGTGTGTGTGTGTGACTGTAACTGGTGTGTGCAGGAGAGAAGCCTCACGTTTGCTCGGTCTGTGGGAAGACGTTCTCCAGAGCGGCAGCAGGAACGTCCACATGAAGAAGAGGCACGGCAGAGAAACCGGTAGCAGATCATATTCATAACCATAATCATAATCCTATGTGTGTGACGTGTGTTTCAGATATATACACACTACCTGGCAAACGTTCTCGAGATCTTGAGATTTTCACCGTTTTTAAAGAAGTCTCTTCTGCTCACCAAAGCTGCATTTATTTGATTAAAAATAGGCAGTGAAATATTATTCTAATATAAATCATCAGTTTTCTATGTGAATATACAGTAAAGTGTAATTTATTCCTGTGATCAAAGCTGAATTTATCATCATTACTCCAGTCTTCAGTGTCACATGATCCTTCACTAATCTGATGATCAACAAACATTTATGATTATTATCACTAATATTTTTATTTGATTAATATGTAATATGATTATTATCAATTATTTTTTACAAATTACTGCAGCTTTGGTGAGCAGAAGAGACTTCTTTTTAAACGTGTGTAACAGTGTGTGTGTGTGTCGGTGTGTGCTTGTGACGAGCTGATGTCGTCTGAGGGGCGTGTCTCTGTGTGATTGACAGGTGAGGCGCTCACTCACAGCAGTTTGCTGGAGGCTGATGGAGGCAGTGACTCGATGGTGAACATCAATCTGCATCACGGCATGTTACGAACACACGGTACACTGCCACACACACACACACACTGATGACGAGATCACGCTCTCTGCGCGCACCAATGTTTACAAGTGCCAATATCATTCGTTAACAAACAAATATTCATTACTTCAATGAGCTCTGTGTTTATGCATTTAATTATTACATGTTTCACTAACTGTGATTTAGTATATTTCTGAAAGGCATAACTCAGACGACCTGATCACTGTGATGTGCACTCCTGTAAAGCTGCTGTGTAACGGTGTGTGTTGTGTAAAGCGCTGTACAGATGATGTGAATTGAACTCTCTTTCATTTTATATTCGGCGGATGCGGTTTTGACTCCGCCTCCTGACCTGGTCACCATGAATGACAGCACATGCCTACAGTGATGACGTGGGTGGCGCTGTTGTAGTTATTGCTTTTGTAAATAAACTATTTTATGAAATTCGTCGTTTTCATGTGTTTATTTATCAGTCTTTTTTGCAGTGTTTTGTCAATGGAAGATTTCATCTTTAAGAGGAACTGTAACGTTTTGGAAATCTGAAATCTTTGAAAAAGAAACCAATAAAGATTAAAAAAGAGAGAGCCGACTGGAATTTTCAACTGGGAATTTTCGAATGAGAATTCCAGACTCGGCAACTCAAATTGCAAATGATGACTAGGAAATTTCGAAGTAGGAAACTTTGATAATTCTGGTAGCGTGTGAAGGCAGCATCCCTGAATAAAACAAACAAAATGCTTCAAATTATTTTTTTTCCATACATTAAAGGAGCTGTATGTAAGATTGTGGCCAAAACTGGTACTGCAATAACATTCAAAATACCGTAGAGCAGTGTATCCCCTTCCCCCGACTCGAGGTTGCCAGATAGGCGGCAGGATCCAACATTTTTTTTATCTGACACATTTGTAGCGGCTGACTGGTAGATTGGTGGAGGGTGGAGCATCAGACCAAAACACAACATGACAACATCAACATCAGTTGAGGGCTGCAACTTTACTTTTTAAATGACAATATCCTGGCTGGACTACTGTTGTCAGTGATATAAGTATTTGAAATGAACATGATTTCTTAATGTCTAGTGATATATCAGGGCCATTTTATGATTATTTAAAATAAATTTCTTACATACAGCTCCTTTAATTAGTGTTTACAGATTAACTTAAATCCTTTAAACTTAAAAATAAATACTTGACACAACCACTGGTTTGCATGATAATTCCTTCATTTTCAATAATATTTTACAGTATAGCATATTTTATATAGTTGTGAATACACCTTGCATTGATTTAAGCATGTTTAAAGCGGTGATGAACTGAGAAATCAAATTTTCCTTGAGCTTTTGACATCTAAGAGGTCATCATATTATAAGAATATCCTGTAAGTTTCAGAACTGAAAACGACCCTGTTAGTCCAATAAAAGCTTTTATTGACACCAGCCTCAACAAACGTCTTTTTTTTGCCTCAACAAACGTCTCGCTTTTGAAAGCGATGGAAGTATGATGTCAATGACGCTAAAACCCCACCCGCTCATCAACGCCTACTTCAACATGGCCGAATTTAGCCACCGCCCACCCATTCACGCATAACAAAAGCATACCTCGTGATGACACACCGGAGCGAGCTACTCCAGCAATAAACATTCCGTTGACTAAATGTTGTGCCGTGCCTGGCTGTGGAAGAAGACAGTCGCTGCATAAGCTTCCTCTGGATTCCAATATTAGGAATGCCTGGTTAAAATATGTGTTTAATGACGTTCCAGCAGATGAGTGTAAAACATTATCCGTATGTTCGCTTCATTTCACCGAGGATTGTTTTGTCAACAAGACACAGTTCGAGACTGGATATGCAGAACCGATTAGGATTTAAAAAGGCGCTGTACCTTCTATATTGGATCCAACAGGAGTGGTGCAACACACTTGTGAGTAATATTTTTATTTTAGAAATAATAATCTACTCGGCTAGCATTGCATTGTTACAGATCGTTTGATATTATGTGTATGTGTCTACAAGTATCCGTTGTATTCGAGGTGCTGTTGGTTCATTGTCCTGCGATTCGGGATCGGACTCTGGGTCAAACATGTATGGGCGAATCATTCCGGTTGTCATTTTACAACAGTGGTTTTCAAAACAATCCCCCACGTGCACCGACCTGAAACCAACGACAGAGTTGAAGCTCATTATAATATGCAAAACTGTTATCCACTCACAGCAGTGGGCGTTTACTTCCTAGTCTTCAATGCGACACGCCCATACAATCCGAGCATTTTTCAAGTAGGCTGAAAACTAGGGTAGAAAATAGCCCATAACTTATTAATTTTTATGTTTTTGAATGTAAAAACCAAGCGAACGTCATAAGTTGACCTCAGACAACAAAACAAAAACATTTAAAAGCCAGTTCATGACCCCTTTAACAAATATTAGGAGTAAAAATAACACAAGTTACACAAAACTACCCAAACACTGAAAAAATAACCCAGAAAATTGAGAGAGTTAGAGAGAATCTGATATTCCTGACAATGGGGAAAATCCTGAAAATGGGCGCCAGAGACATCAGAAAAATGCTGACATGTTCAAAATGCTTTAAAATGTTTCAAATTATTATTTTGAATCATCTTTAATGTGCTTATATAGTTCGAATGGTGTTATTTATGATACATTTGATATTGCTCAACATTCAACAAAGGTTAATTGTCACTGAATTATTCGTTTTTTTCTTGCTGATTTTATGAAATTATTCATAAAATCTGAAATGGAATAAATTATCTTTACCAGAGCATGATGATAATATTTCTCTGTACTTGAACTGTAAATCATAATACATTAATATGTCATCTTTCACAGTCTATCTATCAATCTTTATGTTTCATAGTAACTAACTAGTAGCCTATATTTGAGTCAGTTGTATTTCTCCAGTCCTGATTCAGCTTTACAGTAATAAACAGATCAATAACAGAATCACTGATGAAACACATTCAGATTCAGTCATTATGCAGATCACGTTCGGTCATAAACGCTCATGCTGAAAGTGTATCAAGGTAAATTATTCATAAAAGTGGTAAAATTGCTGGATAATTATAGTTTCGGTAACACTTTACAATATGAACTAACATGAGCAACACATTTCTGTATTACAGTTTTACAGTTACTGTATTTTGATCATCTTTGTTAGCGTTCGTTAATACAAATCCAGCTGTTAGTTCACACTAATGTTTACAAGATTTTAAATTAAGATTAATAAATGCTATATAATGCTTTATTCAAACGATAGTTGTAGTTTTGATGGAGTCGGAGATCTCTTCATGCTGTTCCTTTGCACTTTACATTGATCATGTGACTCTGAAGACTGGAGTAATGATGCTGAACTCAGCTGTGATCACAGGAATACATCACATAGAAAACATATTATACTTTCTGATAATATTTCACAATGTTAATGCAGCCTCTGTGAGCAGAAAAGTGTTTGTTAGTGTGTGTGTGTGTGTGTGTGTGTGTGTGTGAGATGGGCATCTGTGTATTAGTGCACACAACTTTATTCATGCGTGGTGTTGATGGAGTCAGAGATCTCTAATTACTGACGCAGAGAACTGTTTTCAGCTCATAACTCATAAGTTTATTGCCAATCAGCACATCAGCGCTGAAGACGAGGAGCTCCGTGGAGAAATCAGGAGGAACCGCTCCGATCTCCAAGGCATCAATTACAGCGTTCCCAGATCTCCCAGATCTCCCAGTTCCCCAGATCTCCCAGATCTCCCAGTTCTCCAGATCTCGTGCTCCTCTCGGTCAGCGGCGGTGATGGAGGCGGTGAGGATCGTGCTGTCGGTAGCCGGAGGCGCGGGGAACGCGGCGCTCGTGCTCTCTCTCCTGCGCAGCGCGCGACTGAAGCCCTTCGAGATGTTCCTGCTCGGCCTGAGCGTGCACAACCTGGAGGAGATCGCGGCGGTGGACGTGTACAGTGTGCTGGCCTCGCGCTCCGCCCTCAGCGCCAGCTCTGGGTGACACACACACACACCAATACAGCGTACACTTCATTTACTGTAGAAATGTTTTGCATAGGCTTTCAATGCATTGATCAGATGCTCTAATACTTGCTGACAGGTATTTATGTCCAAGTAATGAAGTGAAAGTTAAAAATTACTGACTTTTTAAATTACTTTCACTGCATTTGTACAAGGATCACTCGTTCTGTATTGCGGCGGCTAGTGCACTTCGAGTGTGTGAGGGATCAGTTAGAAACAACTCATTGTATAGTATACTAAGTATATTTTAGTTAATTAAATTGTAGTAAAGCTTAACTTTAAGCGTGTTTAGTGTAGGCTTGTGTGTGCTAAAATGGAACAACTTCAAGTGTATGGGACTAATGCCATGCTGATTAGTGATATGGAGCCTACTTTATTTGTGTTACAAATTCATTGCGAGTGTCTTCAAAACACGCGATATAGGCTACCAGAAGTGTTTTATATTTATTTGAGGAAGGACTCGGAGTAAGCTCAGTTATATCTTTGGCTTATTCCAAATACTACAAATTGCACTTTGTCTTCAATAACAAATGCAACACATAAACATGCACTTTATTTAGAAATGCTTTAAATGGGATTTGGTTGCATTGATCATATGCTTTAATATTTTTTGAAAGCAATTTATGTCCAAGTAATGAAATGAAAGTTAAAAATTACTGTAAAATGTAAGTTAAAATAAATAAACTAGATATTTAATAATTTAGAAAAGTTCAACTCCTTTTTACAATTATCATTTCAGCACGCTGTTAAAATATATGTGTAAGTAAAGTGTAAATACACTGCAGGTATAGCTCTACACAGGAGGCTCGTCTGAGCGGTGTACTGGAGCGTGCGGTCGCGAGGAACGGGTTTATTATCGGATATATCTGTCATCTTTAATCATAATCCACACTAGTATTTACCCTTTTCTTTATTTCTTCTGGGTATTATTATTTAAGATGATTTTGTCTTTTGTTTTGCTTTGTTATAATATTGTCTTGAAACTAATAGATAAATTAAAGCATTTATATAAATATTAGGGGTGTAACGGTTCGGTTCGATACAGCAAAAAGAAACAAATGCCAGAGAAATTTCCTTGATTTCATTTTTGATTACTATTTTTAATTAAAACTAACATCATAATGTATGATAATTTTTCACTTTGAGCAATGATGGATCTATACTTGACTTTTCTTATGAGCATATACAACAAAACAGCTCCTTAGACAAAATCAAATGGAAAATGGTGATGTTGCTGATCTGTGGACACTGGATAGTTCATTCCTGGCGCAATGTTTCTATATATTAGGCCTATATATTATATTAAACATATTACATTTTTATAAATAACTAAAAGTGCATTTTTTTAGTTATGTTTGCAGTCCTCTTGAGCAGGAGTCTCTTTCCTCTGTGGTCTGCAGGAGGTGCCGAGACCTGAAGTTCTTCACCCTCGTCGGGGAGATCGGGAGCATCTTGTTCACGGTGGTCATCAGCGTGTACCGCTGCCAGAAGCTGCGCATGCGCGTGAACCAGCCCGTGTTGCTGGACGGTCGGGGTCCGGCCCGCGCGCTCGCCGTGTCCTGCGCCGCTCTAGCGCTGCTCTTCGCCTCTCCGACGCTGCTCATAAACCTGGACTGGAGTCACTCCAACGCCTCGTCTCGGGGCTGCCCGGCGGATTTCTTCCAGTGCTCGTCCTCCCAATGCCCGACTGGGAACCGGATCTACAAGTACTCGTTCCTCCTGCTGTGTAACCTCGTCCCCCTGGTGGTCGTCACGCTCTCCAGCGCCGTGATCGGTGCGCATCCTCGTCATGCGCACTGCCTTCGCCAATCGCAGTTCCACGGTAAAGCCCTGTAAACATCTGTACCGAGTGAACTTAAAATGTACTATAACTTCATGATATTGAATAATGTATTTTGAAAGTATAGCTATTTTCAACGCATTTTTACAATTATCATTTTCGCGCTCCTCGTTCTTAGTAGCCTATAGCCTACTTGCAGCCTGACTTCAGTACTATATAGTTCAAGTGTGTTAATGATTAGTTAACTAATTAGTCTGGATCCTGATCCTCCGCAGTGTAAAAAAATATCGTGATTTTAATGGTAAAAATGCTACAGTGAAAAATTGTCTCCGTACCATATACAGCACATACTTTAACTGATAGATCTAACCATACATGTCATGTAATTTTACAGTTAAAAAGTTTTTGGAAAAAAAGAACAAGTCATTGTATAACTTACAGTGAAAAAACGTAAACTGATATTCCTACCATTCCCTTGTTTTTTTACTGTAAACTTAAGTTAAAGGAGAACTCCGGCGCAAAACGTACCTTTAGTCTAATAACACATTGGCACCTAGTCGACCGTTCTCTAAAATTTGTTTTCATGATAATCAAATTTAAAGAGTTTTATCTCTAAAAACTGTTTAGTGTATAACGCTCGTATATAGGGTATAGAGTAATGAAAAATAAAAATCGCTAGTTAATACCACTAACAAGGCTCAAAATCTTTTCGTTTGGTTCCTTTAAGTCTGTAAAACCTAAAATATTGTTACCGTATTTGTTAAACTTTAAATTTAAGTCTGTAAAACCTAAAATGTTGCTACCGTATGTTTTTACAGTAAATTTAAGTAGAGTGTGTAAAACCTAAAATGTTGCTACCGTACGTTTTTACAGTAAATTTAAGTAGAGTGTGTAAAACCTAAAATGTTGCTACCGTACGTTTTTACAGTAAATTTAAGTAGAGTCTGTAAAACCTAAAATGTTGCTACCGGTACATTTTTGGCAACCACAGCTGCCAGTTTTTTTACCGTAATTTACTGTAATTGGTTTTACAGTGCAGCAGAGAGGCGTTTCCGGGTTCCAGCGCAGTACGGTGGCCATCCTGGCGGCCATGACGCTCTTCCAGCTGAACTGGAGTGTGTATCTGGTCCTGCATCTGGCCTTCGACCCGCACACACTCCCGTACTGGACCCAGCTGGAGTTCCTCATCACCAGCTTCTACTCCGCCATCAGCCCGTACGTGTACGGCATTGGCAACAACCTGTTCAGCCTCAGGCGCTTCACCAGAACCACAGGAGCTTAGTGTACAAACATGTTTCATATGCAACCACAAGGAGACATAAAGCTGTTTACACACACACACACACACATAAAGATACACTTACCCTAGGAGGGCACTAGCAGTCTAAAGATGTGTTGGGTTGTAACCTGTAAACAGCGAGTCTCATGAACCCAAACCCCGTGTCTCCGTGATTTATTCACACTTGCATCCACTAAACATCACATTTCCCATAATGGCGATGCGTTCAGGAGATGATGATCTTCTGCGTGTTATAATGTTCATCATCAGGACTGTGGGTCGAAAACTGCTCATGTTACGTGATCTATGACATCATCAATGCCATATTGACTGGAATCTCATTTATTTGTTTAATTTGTTTGTGTCTAAATATGGAGTTTTCCATGGAGTCAGTTCCTCTCAGCAACAAGAGTCTTCTTGTTATGATAACACTTGCTGTAATGCGTTACATGAGCATGAGTGTGTGTGTGTGTGTGTGTGTGTGTGTGTGTGTAGTTGCAGTCATATCTGGTGAATGACTGAAGCGTGACCTCATTAAACAACCAAACACAGTCTGGAAGAATCGCTTTATTGGAGTTATGCATTATTATGTCAAGTCATAATTCATGCTGTTAATGGTATTGATAAAAAAAGATCTAATGCAGTGATAATCATATTAATAAGGCAGTCAAAATATGTTTTAGTGTGTCTTCGGTGTTCAAATACAGTGTAGAGGTTTAGAATAATTCAGATGAAGATATTAAGACATTTCTTCTGCTCAACAAGACTGCATTTATTTAATGAAGACAGTGAAACAGGTGCGTCTTAAACCGTGATGCACTATATTCAAAAGTTTGGGGTAAGATTAAAAAAATATTACTTTTATTCATTAAGGACGCATTCATTTGATCAAAAGTGACTTTGATTACAGGAATAAATTGCACTTCACTATATTCACTAGAACACATCTGTTTTAAAGTGTAGGCCTAATAATCTTTCACTGTTTTTACTGTATTTTTGATTAAATAAATGCAGCCTTGGTGAGCAGAAGAGACTCTTAAATTCAGAAACATTAAACAATCTGAATTTTTCCATTATACTTCGAAGCCCCAAAGTGTGCGCGAGTTATAATTATTGACACCTAGACAAAAGGTGAATATTATAATGAGGATAAGTGTTGTTCGCTGATTGGCTGAGGGGGCCGCGCGCATCAGCATGCGAGTGTGTGATTGGTCCTCGTGGAGTTGAGCGCAGAAGCAGGAAGAGAAACAGCCGTGGACGAGCAGCGCGGATCCTCGACGCTCGTGTGTGTTTTACTGGTGAGTGTTTGTGCAGATCCGCGGAATAAACACGCGCCGCGTCTCATGCGTTCACCTGCACCGACGCCTCGACCAACGCGCGCGGATCGAGGGCGCTTTAATAGCGTCGTGATGACGCGAGCTATAAGTTGATCTCGTGTTGCGCGCGCTCGCGTTTTAATGTCACCTGATGTTGTTGTTGTTGTTGGGCAAGTGCGTTATTTCTGCTGTATGATGACATCAGCATCACAACAAACATGACGACGTCACTAACTAACAAGTGTGACGTCACGACATGTAAAAATGTATACAACTTATAAATCCACCCGCGCGCGCGCATGTGCGCCACGCATCAGCTGCTCCACATTAACATGCTTTAAGATTCACACAAGTAACATTAACGTGAACTGTAGTGTAATATTTGCTACTCTGGTCAGTGGTCACTGTTAAAATGTTTCTAGGTCAGTTACAGCGGTCCATCTGAAGGGTTGGGGGTTCGAACCCTGCATGATCCAGACGGAATATTGTTATTTCATGTGTCTTTAATTCATTTTCTGTCTGTATTTATGGCTCTCCTTGATGCTGTTATGCTGCACGGATGGTGTTTAACATGTCTCAGGTGCTCAGTATTGCAGACAACTAAAGTGACTGTGAAGTGATGCTGTCAAACTTCAGAACAGCTTCATCTGCACTGTATTCGCCTAGTGTGATGAAATATAATTATCATATAATTATCTCTTCCGAAGCTTTTATTCACTCTAGTTACATTTATAAAATATTATTATTATTTTCAGCATCATTACTCCAGTCTTCAGTGTCACATGATCCTTCAGAAATCACTCTAATATGGTGATCGAGACACATTTATGATTATTATCAGTGTTGAAAACCGTTGTGCTGCTTCAGATTTGTGAAGAAACTTTGATAAACTACCGTTCAAAAGTCTGAAAAAGAAATCAATACTTTTATTTATCAAGGACTTGAATTAATCTAAAGTGACTAAGGACATTTATAAAGTAACAAAAGATTCTAGTTCAAATAAATGCTGTTCTTTTGAACTGAAAGAATCCTGAAAATATTTCACAGTTTCCACAGAAATATGACTGTGTTCAACACTGATATTATAATCATTTCATCAGTTCAACCAGCAGAGACTCCGCCTCTCCTATAACTTTGGTATTTGTGCACCAGTTGTTATGCACGTAAGTGCATAATCCCCTCTCCCTTGCTCGACCTCTCTTGTTTAGCAATATTGTCATATACATAGTTCCCACAGGTGAATTAATGTCACGTGACCTCCCCGGAGAGCGCCATCTTTGAGGGCAAAACCGCTGTGTTTACCATAGGCGTTTACAAAGTTATATCAGAGAATGTCGTTTTACAAACAAATATTTTTTCTGTTAATAGTGTTATGCAAATCATGAAAAGACAAAGTGAAATATATTATAAAGAGACAATTAAAACAAGACAGAGAGAGGTACAATGCGAAAATTTCATTCATAAATGGTGTGGATCCGTATGCAGTAACGAAGGAAGCACTGAGCAATGATTATGCAGCTTTGCCTTAGATACAGTATTTTCATGTGTAAGTTACCATTATCTGGTATTGGTGAGGAGTTTTTCACATTGTGAGCAATTCCGAGTCTGGAAATCACTGGAGGCGTACGATCAGATTGACGTGGGGTTGGTTCGGTGACGTTTGCTCAAGTGCAATCAATGGAAAAGTAACTTATAATAGCGAAGAGGCATGATGCTAATCTGCCTAATAAAAAGCCATAGCCTGCACAACTTAATTCATGTTCCCCTTAAAACAGTCACCGGTGCTTTCTGTGATATGCATGTACTTGCGGGCGTCATGGTTTGGTGCATGAATATAAAAATAAATAACTCGCGTGCAATTTAATTAATGTAATGCGGAACTACATTATACGCGGGTATAGGGACATAATCTGAGATCGCAATGCTAGAATGTGAGATCAAACAGTGGAAACGAGGTTGTTTTGTGTTTTTAATACCTCGTCATTTTGTTCATACAGGACATTATTCAATCTGCAATGTGTTAACTTATATTTGTTTACACTCGCAATAAAACACAACATTGTGCTTTTGTCAAACAAATTCTTGCGTGTTTTGAGTGAGTTTCTTTTCTGTTTATCCTCGTCGTTGTTCGGACAAAAGCTTAGTCTTCCATGGAGTCTAATGACGGGTGTAGTGTAAAATCCCGATTTAACTGAACCTCCGGCACGATTTTATCATCCATTGACCCAGCAGGGGATGACCATTTTCACTTCATAGCACGAAACTCATTTCACTTCGTTCAACTCGTATTGCTTCTTCTAATGTTTTGCCCGCAGCAATGGCGGCAGGTCGGCAAATGCCCGTATGTTGTAACGTCATGTGGGAACTATGTATTAATTTCAAATCCCTTTTTATCCCGTAGGTCTTCTACGGAAGCATGTTATGACCCACGCTCGGAAAAAAGGCTCCCTCGGCCAGTGTCGTGGCGAGGGGTGGGGCCACGTGGAGGGCGGGTCACATGGTGAAACTGTGGGCGGAGCCTGGCCTGCGCGATCAATGCTGAAGAAAGTCAAGGCCAGGAATCATGAGCAGCATGAAAGTCAAAAACGTTCATTGAAAATGGATGAAACCAAGAAGCACGTGAGCAAGAGAGGAAAGGCTAAGACTGTGAGCGAGCGCAAGCGTAAGCTGTACCCGCTCCGAAGAAGAGCCGCGGCTTCAGACGGCGAGGCATTGAGCTGCCATGTTTTGCTCACGCGTTCGGGCGGACAGGAGGAACTGATCCCAGAAGTGGATCCCAAAAAACAGAAGTCATTTCAGGATAAACCTACAGCTCCTGAGCCGCGTAAACGTCGACTGGCGTCTCTAAATGCAGAGGCAGTTAACAGTCTGCTGCTGGAGAAAACCGACACCAAACTAGCGAAGAAACACAGCGATGGCACCTCAACTACCAAGACCTGCTCAAAAAGATCCTCGAAGGCAGAGACGTGCCAAAAGAAGAGGAAGAAAGACGAGCCTGACGCCAGTCTCTATGCTCCGGCTCCCAAACGGCTAGCCGGACTCAGCGCCGCGCGCTAATGAAGCTAACTAGCTTCGGACGTCAGGAAGGACCAAACCAGACCGCTGCAAACCCAAAGCACCGATGCCGTCCAGAGAAGCTCAGCCGCGATCCCGACGGAGCTTGTGAAGTGTGTAAAAGCAGGAGCTACGAGTCAGAACTGAGTAACGCGGCGGTTAAACCGGGCTTCCAGTTCGCAGAGCATTCTGGGATACCCAGTGACGGTGGTGAAGGAGGAGCCGGTGGAGGCGGAGCTGAGTGCGTTCTGTTGCTGTCCGTCGGACTGCCACCGGCTAGCGCTGTTCCTCGCTCAGGAGCCGGACGAGTCGCGGATCAAACACCTGGTTCCAGCGCATCCGGCGCTAACGCTCAGCGCTCATCCGTGTGTGTGCGCGGATCCGTGCTATGCCGGGTACCTGGTGCACATCGCTCACCCCGGGCCGGGTTTGAGCGCGCCGGCGCTGCTAGCCTCCTCAGGGATCGCTCATCCCTTCTGCGGTTCCGTCGGGTCGGGATGCTACCGCTGTGGAGTCGGACGATACGCCTTCGCTAGCCGGACTTGCTCCTTCCCCACCAGCTGCTCACACTGCAGACATCCCATCAAAACAGGTCAGAGGTTATGATGACGATTGTCTGACGAGACCCTCACGATTCGATGCATTTCACAATACTGAACTCACAAACTGAACTTATAAGACCAAACTTGAGTGTGTGCTCCCAAGCGAGTTTTGTCCACTATGGACCAGTGTGTATCTTTTTTTAATTGATGGGTTGACGAGCCATACCTGTCTGTCATTGCTGTGTAGTGTGTAGTGTCACGCCTGTAGTAATCATGTGTTTCATTTGCTGTTCCAGAAGGCTTCTCCTTGTCTCAAGATGAGCACAGTCGCTCGCTCCTGGTTCCTCCGACCCTGCCTCTCTCCGGATGTCCCAGCATGCCCCAGAGTTAACCCGTCACCCCCCTCTCCAGATGTCCCAGCCTGCCCCAAGTGAACCCGTCCCCTCCTCTCTCCGGATGTCCCAGCTTGCCCCGGGTGAACCGGTCCCCCCCGCTCGACCCGCTGCTCCTGTCCTCGATGTCGGACCGCAGGCAGGCTGAAGTCAGGCTTAAAGTGGGCAAAACATGCCCTCAAAACCCCAAGCCATCCAACGGCTCGCTCACTATGGGCCACACCAGGTTATCCAAGCGACCCACAGCTACTCCAGCAAGTGCCAAACACCAGAGGAAAGTTAGCCGGCGCGAGGCTACGAACGGATGGCGTCCTGTCGGAGTCGCTACGGAGAAGGAGGTGTTTATTGCGGTGAGCGATGTTGCCGTGGTTATTCACCAAGACCGATCAGTGTTTAGCGCCAAACCACGTCATACACTGATCGGGTCTGTGCGCGCCCGTTCAAGTCAAACACACCTTTTATGAGTGAGTCATTGAATCATTCATCCAAGAGATTCGTTCAAAAAAAGCTGATTCATCCAGTAATGAAACAAGTGAAGTCTTTGTGAGTCATTGAATCATTCATTCAATACACTCTTTAAAAAACGCTGATTCATCCATTAATGAAACAAGTGATGTTTTTATGAGTGAGTCATTGAATCATTCATTCAAGAGGTTCGTTCAAAAACGCTGATTCATCCAGTAATGAAACAAGTGAAGTCTTTATGAGTGAGTCATTGAATCATTCATTCAAGAGATTCGTTCAAAAACGCTGATTCATCCAGTAATGAAACAAGTGAAGTCTTGAGTGAGTCATTGAATCATTCATTCAATAGATTTGTTCAAAAACTCTGATTCATCCAGTAATGAAACAAGTGAAGTCTTTATGAGTGAGTCATTAAATCATTCATTCAAGAGGTTTGTTCAAAAACGCTGATTCATCCAGTAATGAAACAAGTGAAGTATTTGAGTGAGTCATTGAATCATACATTCAAGAGATTTGTTCAAAAACTGATTCATCCAGTAATGAAACAAGTGAAGTCTTTATGAGTGAGTCATTAAATCATTCATTCAAGAGGTTTGTTCAAAATCACTGATTCATCCAGTAATGAAACAAGTGAAGTATTTGAGTGAGTCATTGAATCATACTTTCAAGAGATTTGTTCAAAAACTGATTCATCCAGTAATGAAACAAGTGAAGTCTTTATGAGTGAGTCATTGAATCATTTACTAAATAGATTAGTTAAAAAAATGCTTATTTATCCAGTAATGAATTAAGTGAACGGCTTGTTCACTTGAATAATAATAATAATTCAAATGAATAATTTTTTTTAATAGACTGCAGCAATAACATTTTTCAGAACATCATCAGTAATCATCAATTACAGTCATAAATTACTCATAATCATAAATTACACAATGACATGTTATTTTGTTTCGAGAATAATGAATCGGTCCAGAGTGTGTGTTATTCTGAGTGAATGGGATGTGAAGTGGATGTAGTGTAAGCGCTGTGGTGTTGCAGGGCGATGACGAGACGGTTCTCCGTCAGTGTTATGAAGGAGTGGAGCGAGATGGAGAAGTGATCCGGGTGCGAGACACAGTGCTCTTGAGATCGGGACCCCGGAAGAAAACCCTGCCGTACGTGGCCAAGATCTCCGCTCTGTGGGAGGACCCGAGAACAGGTGGAGGAAACACTTATTTAAGAAACACACAACTGAACATTTTCTCTGATAAACGTCCTCTTTTCCTTCTTCTGACTCGAGTCTTGTTGTCGTGGTGAAGAAGGATATATATCTGAGTGTGTGTGACCTGACGCCGCTGTTTCATGCAGGAGAGCTGATGATGAGCCTCTTCTGGTACTATAGACCTGAGCACACGCAAGGAGGCAGAGATCCCAGCATGCACTGCGAGGTGAGGCACCGCTTTGGAGTGATGTTCACACACACGCTTCCTACAGATGCATTTAAACACTGTGTCTTTCAGAACGAGATCTTCGCCTCTCGGCATCAGGATGAGAACAGCGTGGCCTGCATTGAGGAGCGAATGCTACGTCCTGCCGCTAGCACAGTACTGCAGGTACGAGCCGCATTTGATTAGCATTAAACTCACGGCAGGAATATTAGTCTACTGTCCCTTTAAGAGCGAATGCACTGATCTAATACACTGATACACGGTTACGTTCACTCGAGTCGTAACCCACTGTTCGCTTTTTTGTAACATAATTTTGTGAATTTGTGCGTTTAGTTTGCACACACACCATCTCACACACACACACACGGCCAGCTGGCAGAGCGCCAGCGTCTCACACACACCAATGTTCTCTGGCGTTGGGCTCTCGGCGAGTGTTCAGTGCTAGGCGCTCGGTTCCAGACGTGTCGTAATCCTCTACTGTGATGTTGCAGATTTTGTGCCTTGGCCAAGCGGCGCTCTGAGGGTGTGTGTGGACGCCCGTCGGTGGTGCCCATCCCCCGCCGGCGCCAACCCGTCCACCGGCCCGTGCCCGCGGGCGTCGACCCGCAGCTGAGTGTACCTGTGCCGACACGTGTACGACCTGCGCTACGGCCGCATCCTGAAGAACCTGCAGTGAGCCAATCACAGCGTCCCGAGGCGGATCACATGACCATCCTCTGGGGGTCAACGGGAGCTTCCGTAGAGTAACTGCCTTCTTCATTTCTGCTTCAGAGACTCAGTCGAACCCCAATTCTCTGTCACGTACACTGGACTGTCGCACTGCTGAGGGCTGATGGGAGAATCTCTGAAGGATCAGAACGCTGACGCTTCCGTAACGAATCTCTCGCTCGAAACCCTCTGAGGTCCAGAGACTCAGACTAAAGGTCCGTTCACACCAGCGACGACATGACGATAACTAACGCTCTGTGAGAGTAGGGATGCCCACAGCTTCACTGAGCGACTCATTGAATCACTCAAGAGATTCATTTCAAAAGTGCTGATCCATCCAGTAATGAATCAAGTGAAGTCTTTATGAGTGAGTCATTGAATCATTCATTTCAAGAGATTCATTTCAAAAGTGCTGATCCATCCAGTAATGAATCAAGTGAAGTCTTTATGAGTGAGTCATTGAATCATTCATTTCAAGAGATTCATTTCAAAAGTGCTGATTCTTCCAGTAATGAATCAAGTGAAATCTTTATGAGTGAGTCATTGAATCATTCTTTCACAAACGCTGATTCATCCAGTAATGAATCAAGTGAAGCAATTAACATTTTTTGAACCTCTAATAAATTACATGCTATTTTGTTTAGAGATTAAGATCTACTATTTTAAAGAGAATTAATTTAATTTATCCTGAAACGTTTCTCAATAAGTCTTTCTACGTCGATGTTTCTTTACTAATTAACTAATGATTCTGAGTGAAGGTGAAGTCTGATGTTGTCAGTGTCTGTAGTTATCGCTCTCGATCTCATGTGACGGACCGCTTGGGAAGGAGGAGTGTGTGTATGTGTGTGTGTGTGTGTGTGTGTGTAAACAGATTTCTGATGCTCGTATATTTCTGTGGCGTTTGCGTTCGTCCGGCCCAGGATTGGGCGACGAGGTCGGGACGTTGAGCTCTTGTTTTCGCCTGGAAGCTTTTGTGGAAAGTGACTTTCACGTAAAGTGAGGCAACGCAACACACACAACATTCTTACACAACTCATCAATTACGTGTCAACAAATGAAGCGTCTTGCGTGGTTTGTAAGGGATCTATGTTTTGTATCTATGAAATTGAAAGTTTAGATTCACACAAAGGCAGGAATATATTCTAATATTTATTTGACGTTTGCTGTTGCTTCTAGCGCCCCCTAGAGGAAGTGCACTATGACATTCCCTGACGTGTGTGAGATCGATGCTGTCATTGATCAAAACCGCTTGTAGTTTATTTTGTTAATGAAGCAGATTATAAAATCTTACAACATTCCCATCAGTGACATGCGAGTGTCGGTGTTCCCAGAACTCCTGAAACGCCTCCATTAGTCTCGAAGTTTCTCCCGGGAAACGAACCCGTCACAATATTCCTCATTATAATAATTCATGCGTAGAATAAAGGGGCGGGGCCTGGTTGAGTTAAGTTAGTAGTGTGTTAAACTGGTGGTTATGGAAAGGGGCGGACATTTCCAAACACACTCGACCAATCACAACACACCGCTCCTGCGACCAATCAGAGCACAGTGTGCTTTCAGAAGGAGGGGCTTCATAGAGACAGGAAGTAAACAGAGCGTTACTGACAGACTGGGAAGAGAGGAGCCGCAACAATGGAGAATATGAGGAGAATAATCAACATTCAAGCAGGAAAACCTGTTCTCAGGAGAGGAGATGAGGAACAAAGCTCTATCGTATAGCAGTGACGGATGAGTTTAAACAACTAAAGATGTGTGTTAGAGTTTCTCCTCCCGTTTTAAAGCTAATAAGTCTTTATTATATGGTTCAGTTTATTATTTCAGACACACCAGTTGAGAAACAAGCACCTTAACGGAGATAAGATTCGCTAGTTTTAAATATTAAATGCAAAATATATACTCAGAAGATGAAATTAGAGCATCAGCATGAGTTATGTTTGTAGAAATGTATGATTTTAAATGTTCGTCGTGTCATCTTTATGATGTTTCACATGTCGAATATGCAGATCATCCACTGATCACAGGTGGAGACGTCTCTGAAAAATGATTAATATTCAAATTTAAAGGCATTTTTTTACATTTGGAAAAGCTTCGTCTTTCTGCTTTCGATTTCTTCTAATCAAAGAAGGAGATATTTTATTAAGTCTGTTTCTAAAGCTGGAATATACCATATATTTTTAGGACTATTTTTAGGTTAAAAACTAATTGTATTTAAATTCCTGATCCTCGCTGAAGCGTTGGCATGTGACTGAGGTCATGTGACTGATGTCATGTAACTGAGGTCATGTAACTGAGGTCATGTGACTGAGGTCATGTTCAGGCGCTGTCATGCTTTAAGACTTGTAACTGTATTTAAAGAAATTATTTAAGATAGAGTATAAAGCATATATCTATATTTCAAGTCCTCTTAGTTCCTCAGTGTTTTGAAGTGCTGTTGCAATATTGTGCTCTAATAAGTGCAGTTGTTTTTAATTATCATTTGTGTGTGTGTTAAATTATGAGTATCATCAGATCATGAAGTCTTAATGAATTCTTCAGAAATATCCACATTATGATGTTTTGTTTCCTCATCCTCAGCTGATTGTTTATTTATCAGATGATTGATGATTCCCAAAGGAAATATTCCAGATCATTCCGGTGAGAAACTGTGTTTTCCAGATGGACCATCAGGTTCACACACACACTGACCCGTCACACATTCTGTTGCTTTGTTTTTTTGGACCCAGTGTCTCTTTTTTTTTTTTTTTTTATTCATATTTGTGATCTGATGTGTTTTCAATGGCAATGGATCGCTACTGATTATTGTTCAATGAAAGAGTATTTATAAATTATAAACTGAAATCTTTTGTGAAATCATTAAAGTCTCTGTTTGCTGGTGTTTATCATAGACTGTAGGTGTTTATGGACGTATTGCTTCTGCAGAACAACACTAGGATTATATGTTTAATCTTTAATTCACTCACGGATGTTCATATTCATATTTATAGTTTAACATAAAGATTTTATGAAATGAGTGAACAATCGCTGCAGCTTTAGTCTCTTACATCCAGCAGATGGCAGCGTTCAGTCAACCAGTGTGTGTGTGTGTGGTGTGTGTGTGGTGTTGTTAGGTCTCTTTCTTCATCAGCTTCTTCTGTTCTGCGATGAGTCTCATCAGTTCTAATCAAGTTTGAAGTCATCATGAAACTCATATTTTCCTCTATTGTGTCGTTTCTGGAGTGAAGGGCTTCAGGAACAGGAACACACATGGGCGGGGCTTGACTGTCTGTGGGGAACTGATTCAAAACTGGATTGGATAGTTGCGAGTCTGCTCTGGCTGATCTCATGTGAGTGACAGGTGGGGTTGGGGTAACAGAATACATGTAACGGCGTTATGTGATTGGGATACAAAAATCCAGTAACTATAATTCGTTACAGTTACATCAAAAAACGTAGTAATCAGATTATAGTTACTTTTTGAAAAAGGGGGGATACTTTCAGGATTACAATGGTGTCATTTAAAACTTAAGTAAATCTGTATTTTGGCATAATAACACTATGACTCAGCGACCTTACTGTCTATGCTCACGACACGAGTCACGTGTGCTTCCCGCTGGTGACTGCGTAAAATAACAGCTCTCGTCAACAATCAGACACCGATTGAATCACTGCTGCTAGAAACAGATTCCCACAGGTAAAATGCTTTCATTTCTTGGAAATTCCACTGCTATTTTGTTTTTAAAGAGGAAAATTCCAACAACATGGTTTTACAGTGCAAACTGTGCCTTGTTGTTAGCTTATGCAGCGTAACTGCTTTAAAATTCATGTATGATCGCAGTTGTAAGTTTTCTAGCGATGTTGGAATCTGTAGAAATTAAGAGTAGCTTTTTAGTACCTAAAATGTCCTTTAATAATCTCTTCGTTCTCAGTCTCAGTTAAGGAGATGTTCACTGCTACAGGGAACTCCTACTGCCAACGAGCCCAAGTTCAGTCAGGAACATTAGAAAGATTACGGCATTAGTCAACAGATTATTTCCTAAAATAAACTAATATGTAGATTGTGTAGAATTTTTAAATGTTGTGTTTTTATTATTTCCTTGTAGCCAACATAGTACATAATTATCTGTAAAACCATACTGTAGCCACTAGAATGTCTCGATAGCTCTTTAAATAAATCATTTCAGGGATGTGAAAATCTTAATGAGTAAAAGTAATGTCCTTGAAGTAATCCAAAAGTAATCAGTTACATTTACTTTCATATTCTGGTACTTGGATTACGTTACTGAATACTTTTTTTATGAAGAAATTTGTAACTGTATCGAAATACTTTTTAAAGTAACCCTCTAAGCCTGGTGACAGGTTATAGCCCGCCCACATCATCAGAGAATATGCTACAAGACGAACTGATTCTGATTCAACATTACCAAGAATTGAAAATAATTATTAATCACTTACAATAAACACTGCAATATTCCACAAAACAATGCTCAGTATTCTCTGCTTTAGCAGCTCAGGTCTAACGCGCTCTTAATAAGCGTGTGTGATTCGCGTCTGATTCACGCGTGTTAGCTCACGTGTTGCTCACGACAGTGCTCGTTAAGGCGCTCGTGATGAGATCTGATCCTCTCTCACGGATGGACTGAACAGGATACTTGATTATGGATTTATTAGAGCTGATCTACATTTCATATAAATGGTTTCATATTCCTAGAGAGAGACAGAGAATAATCTGCAGAAAACAGTACTAAAACCCAGCAGCTCTGCAAAATTATAAAGATGAATTATTAAATTAAAGTAAATTAAATAATTAAGTGTTTGAAAATCTTCTCCTGAAAATTATACATAGATCCATTATTTTTCAAACAATGATGGCCTGATGAAAATAATCGACTATAGGCATAATTTTGAAATGTTGATATGATTATTATTTTAATATCAATATCAATATAACAAATATAATTTATTCCATATAATCTACCAGAACTGATGATTCAAGCTGTTTTGTAAGTGCAAGAAGAATAATAATCTGTGAAGAATAATAATGTATGACTATATGATTGTGAATGTGCAGCACTGACAGAATGCGAGATTATGAGTGTTGATTGAAGATTAATGAACATAGGCGCTGATTAATGTTACTGATACATCAGCACATCTCAGTGTAATTAATGATCTAACAACTCAGATGAGTCTGAGTTCTGTGAGAGAGGCTTTCCAGTAAACACTTTAATTAAGAGTGAAACCTCAAAACATTAGTGTCCAATAGTCTCGAATCTCTCTCTCTCACACACACACACACACACACACACACACACACACACACACACACACACACACACCACACACACACACACACACACACACCACACTCTCTTCTGTTCACAGGATTCTCTGTTCTTGTTCTTCTGTCTTGCCTTTACTGAAACACACACAGGATTCTGTTCATGAGAGCAACACACACACTTCTGCACCGAGCGCTTTGAGACGATTATACAGCCTAATGCATCATGACATCATCATCAGTGTGTGTGTGTGTGTGTGTGTCTGTATCTCTCTAGTGCTGCATTTGACACCATCGACCACAACATTCTTTAAATAGAATCTGATCATTATCAGTGTGTAGCAGTAAATGAAGACGTCTTCTGGATAAGTGTTCAGTGTGAGGTACCACAGGGCTCAGTACTAGGACCACTGCTGTTCACTCTGTACATGCTACACACACACATGTACATGCTACTCTACTACACACACACACACACACACACACACACACACACACACACACACACACACACACACACACACACACACACACTGTCACATGCTATCCTCCACACACACACACTCTGTACATGCTACCCTTCAGGAGATATCATTAGGAAGCCGTAACGTTCAGTTTCACTGCTCTATATCTCTTCACGCCCTCGCAAACTCACCAGTTCACAAAATTAACGGAATGCAGAGCTGATATAAAAAAAATTGATAACTAGTAATTTCCTACTACTAAATAAAAAAAAAAAAACAGAGTTTATAATTATTGGACTGGGTGGTTGCCCTGCACGCTTAATAAACAAACTCCAGCTAGTCAAAACGCAGCCGCTCCAGTTCTTACCAGAACCAGGAAGTATGACCATATTAGCCCAGTTCGGTCAACCCTGACTATTAAACATCGGATACATTTTAAAATATTGCTGATTTCTTATAAAGCACTTAAATGGTTTATCTTCCAGTACTTGAGCGAGCTCTTAACACATTATAGTCCTTCACGTCTATCACGATCTCGAAACTCGGGCCGGGTGATAATACGGAGAATGTACTCGAATGACACGGGAGCTCTTCCTACAACTCCTGATGCTCTCAATAAGAAGAATGGCATCTACACTAATGTTGGTCTTCCTGTTTATCCCGAGGTTGATCAGCCGGGCCCAGATAAGATGGCACCTGCACCTGCACACGGACACAACACATCCCTGATCATCTCTCATCCACACCACAGCATCCTGAATGTTCAGATCCAATCTGACCTCTGACCTGTAATGCCTGGATCATAATCACACACTGTTGTTTGTTGGCCAAAGGAACTGAGCGACTCAGTCTGGTTTCTCACGAGGGTTTCTCCCTCATTTAATATTCATCAAGATTATTGACAGCATTATATGAGAACTGAGCTGACGATGACATCACGGTTTTCTCAGAGCCGCTATATTTACTATAAATTAACTAAATGAATAACTTTTTTACACAGAAATGAAGCATCGCTGAACTTGCTTAAGCGTGACTGTGATAATGATCTTCTCTTCTGAAAACTGTTGTGTGTGTGTGTGTGTGTGTGTGCGTGTGTGTGTGAGGATTATTTCAGCTCATCAGAGAGGGAGGAGCGTCTGTTGTGTCTGTCTCTCAGATAAGCAGTATCCCTCACTCCACACACACACACACACACACACACACTCAGCTGGTGATGGAGGTGATGGAGGTCCTGACGGAGGCCGGAGGAGCTTCACACAGCGGCGGCTTCAACCAGCGAGTGTCTCCTGCCGCCGGACACCGACTTCATGACCGGTCAGTGAACATCTCGAGGAACGACTACACCAGCACACACTCCTACACACACTCCTACATCTACACACACTCCTACACCAGCACACACTCCTACACACACTCCTACATCTACACACACTCCTACATCTACACACACCTACACACACTCCTACATCTACACACACCTACACACACTCCTACATCTACACACTCACTGCAGGACAAACAGGACTGAAGATAGAAACTCAACAATATGACAAAAACAATTCTCTACTATTAGAGTCAGAAAATCCTCTTGTTTCTCTGTAAATTGAGTTTATTTCTGTGACACTGCAGATATCTGATCTGGGTTCAGCTTTAAGTCTCTTGTTTTCAAAAGAACTCTTCAGAAACTCTGAACATCATGTTTGCAGTGCATTAGATTCTCTTCTCTTGTTTTTTTAAATGAAATATTCTAAATATATCTCAATCTATTTATAGCACAGGTAGACTTTCAGAAACTGGGCTGGTTATATAAATGTGGTCTTAGTTCTGAGGTTCAGATATTCATATTTTCAGTGTTAAAGTGTCTGTCTTGAGTTGACTGAGGTTTATAATGTGTGTGTGTGTGTGTGTGAGACGTTTAGCACTTATAATTGTTGAAAACATCTGTTATTCTGCTTTGATCGCACTGTTTGATTGTGTGTTAAACACACATCGCTGAAGTGTGTGTGTGTGTGTGTGGAGGAAGGTCAGGATGGATCCGATGGAATTTGCTCAGTCTTAATTCCTTTCTGAAGTGGGATTATGGCAAATATAATCCACACACACACAAACACACACACACTCTATTGGTTCTCAAACAGCAGCTCATAGAAGAAGAAACGCTTATATAGTGAATACATGGGATCAGTCAAGTTTTAATTCACTCATTTTGTTTTACATTTGATCAATTAAACAGCTCAGAAATATACTTTATCACTATAAAATTGAAATAACCAATCAACACCAATGATACATTTTTCTAAATGTTATAATCATTTGTTAGTATTCATTACTTCAATGAGCTCATTGTTTATGCCTTAAATTATTACATTATTTAAAATGACACATTATTCACTAACTGTGATTTCTGTACATTTCTGATATATCTCTGAGATACGGCCCGGATACGGCTGACTTCAGTAAACCGAGGAATAAAATGGACAGAACTGATATTAGTGTAGACGCCGTTCTTTTCTGATGATGTAACGGGTACATCAGGATTAACCGGTTATGTCTGATCTAATACAGACTAACATTGAATTATAGAAGTCTGTAGTGTGTTGTGTGTGTGTGCTAGGCCAGAGATGTGTGTGTTAGTCTAGATTTGAAAGGACAGAGTGTGTCTGCTTTCCTGGACAGTGTTAGAGCTAAACAGGAAAAGGATCTCCCTCCTGCTGTTCAATTTAGATTTTCTAGCTGGAGTTTAAGAGTCGTAACAGGACTTCCTCTGTAAAACCTAACAGTGATATTTACTCATATTCAGTTCACTGCACTCAAATAATAATAATAATAATAATAATGATAATAATACTGAAACTTGATGATCACAGTAATGATCCTCAGAGCTTCTCAGTGACTTTAGATGATCTCAGAGATCATCACACATGATGTCTGTTAAAGATTACAGAGACTTTCACCTTCTGTAAAAGTATCAGGAATAAAGACACTGCTCTCCTCAGTGTGTGTGTGTGTGTGTGTGTGTGTGTGTCAGATGAGACGCTGCTCTTCCTCAGTGTGTGTGTTGTGAGTGTGAGTACTGATCAGTGTGTGTGTGTGTGTGTGTGTCAGATGAGCGCTGCTCTCCTCAGCTCAGCGATCGTCTCTCTCTCCTGGAGCAGCGAGTCCAGATGCAGGACGATCAGATCCAGCTGCTGAAGATGGCCATGGCAGATGTGCTGAAGAGACTCCACATCTCTGAGGAGCAGACCACCTGCGCTCGGCAGCAGGGCTCCGGTAAAGGTCACACACCACACACACACACTGTGTGTAACTGTCTAGCCAACAACATACAGATTACTGCAGTGTGCATATGCATGTGCTGTATGTCTCTGTGTGTGATGTGTGTGTGTGTGTGTGTGTGTGTGTGTGTGTGTGTTCAGCTTCAGCGGGTCGTGCGGCGTCTCTGGTGTCTCTGAGGAAGAACTCCAGCTCCACTCTTCCCTCCTCTCCTTCATCCAGGGACCTGCAGCCCAGAGGTCTGGCACCGAGGATCATGTGTGTGTGTGTGTGTGTGTGTGTTCAGAGGTCACTGACGCTCTCTCTCTGCAGGACGCCTGGCTCCGAGCGCTGAGAACCCGACGGCTAGAGGCTCGGACCGAGCCGACCGGAGCCTGCAGGACACGTGAGTAGAACAGCCCAGACAGCAGGTGTCGGCCCAGATGCGGCCCAAGATCCGGCACATGTGGATAGACGCGGATGTGGGCCGGATGTGGGCTGGATGTGGGCTGGATGTGGGCTGGATGTGGGCCGGATGTGGGCCGGATGTGGGCCGGATGTGGGCTGGATGTGGGCGCGAATGTGGGCCGGATGTGGGCTGGATGTGTGGGTGTAGAAGCTCCTGTGCGTGATGAGTGACTAACACCTTCTCTTCAGTACAGCAAACAAAGGAAGCCGGTGCACTCAGGTGGGCGAACACATGAAAGAAATTGTTACATGTTATTGTTATACGTGTTATTTTCTGGTAAAATAATCTCAAACTCAGAACTAATTCCAGCTGATAAAACAACACTATTGTCTTCTATTGTATTGAATCTGAAAGTCAAGTGACAGCTTCTTTATCCAGCGCTTTTATACAACAGAGTGTGTGAGAGCCAGAGATGACAGGAAGAATAATGCAGAAGTATTTTCACACTTCTCAGCACTCGCTACATTAATGGTTTCATGATGACAATCTATATCTATCTGAGTTAATTAATTTCATCTCTTCTCTGTTCTGTCCCTCAGGCTCCAAGCGTGTTCACTCGCTGCAAAGGTAGGTCTCACACCACACCGTAAATCTGAAGGTTGTTTTGTAACATTTTTTTGTAACATTAGTAACACGAGACTTCCTGAACAATGAATATATTATAAAAGTCCTTCCTGGACAATAAACCCTCGTCATCATCTTGCGCGTTGCTGTTCCACCTCTGACCCCTCAGTCCTCTGACCCCTCAGTCCTCTGACCCCTCAGTCCTCTGACCCCTCAGTCCTCTGACCCCCTCAGTCCTCTGACCCCTCAGTCCTCTGACCCCTCAGTCCTCTGACCCCTCAGTCCTCTGACCCCTCAGTCCTCTGACCCCTCAGTCCTCTGACCCCTCAGTCCTTCGCGTCTGAAGCTGAGGTTGATTCTGTGTTATTACGAGCTCTGTCTCGCTTGCCGTATGTTTACACCGCACGAATAGAAGATTTAGACCTCATGTCAGCGATCACAGAACTCTGGAGGCACATCAAGACTATCATGTTCTCGATAGATCGGCTCTCTCTTAATCCTTTCTTTTTCTGTTCATCTCCTCTTCCTCCTCATCTCCTCTTCCTCCTCCTCATCTCCTCTTCCTCCTCATCTCCTCTTCCTCATCTCCTCTTTCTCATCTCCTCCTCCTCATCTCCTCTTCCTCATCTCCTCCTCCTCATCTCCTCTTCCTCATCTCCTCCTCCTCATCTCCTCTTCCTCATCTCCTCTTTCTCATCTCCTCCTCCTCATCTCCTCCTCCTCATCTCCTCTCTCCTCATCTCCTCTTCCTCCTCCTCATCTCCTCCTCCTCATCTCCTCCTCCTCATCTCCTCTTCCTCATCTCCTCTCTTCCTCCTCCTCATCTCCTCCTCATCTCCTCTTTCCTCCCTCCTCATCTCCTTCCTCATCTCCTCTTCCTCCTGCTCATCTCCTCCTCATCTCCTCTTCCTCATCTCCTCCTCCTCATCTCCTCTTCCTCCTGCTCATCTCCTCCTCATCTCCTCTTCCTCCTCCTCATCTCCCTCTTCCTCACCTCTTTTTCCTCCTCCTCATCTCCTCTTCTTCCTCCTCATCTCCTCCTCCTCATCTCCATCTCCTCTTCCTCCTCCACATCTCCTCTTCCCTCCTCCTCCTCATCTCCTCTTGCTCCTCATCTCCTCTTCCTCCTCTCCTCCTCTTCCTCCTCTCCTCCTCCTCATCTCCTCTCTCCTCCTGCTCATCTCCTCTTCCTCTTCATCTCCTCATCTCCTCCTCCTCCTCTCCTCCTCCTCATCTCCTCTTCCTCCTGCTCATCTCCTCTTCCTCTTCATCTCCTCATCTCTCTCCTCCTCATCTCCTCCTCTTCATCTCCTCCTCCTCCTCATCTCCTCTTCCTCATCTCCTCTTCCTCCTCCTCATCTCCTCTTGCTCCTCATCTCCTCTTCCTCATCTCCTCTTCCTCCCTGCTCATCTCCTCTTCCTCTTCATCTCCTCATGTCCTCCTCCTCCTCATCTCCTCCTCCTCCTCCTCATCTCCTCTTCCTCTTCATCTCATCTCCTCCTCCTCCTTCATCTCCTCCTCCTCATCTCCTCCTCCTCCTCTTCATCTCATCTCCTCCTCCTCATCACCTCCTCCCTCATCTCTCTCTTCCTCATCTCCTCCTCCTCTTCATCTCCTCCTCTTCATCTCCTCCTCCTCATCTCCTCTTCCTCCTCATCTCCTCCTCATCTCTTCCTCCTCTTCATCTCCTCATCTCCTCCTCCTCATCTCCTCTTCCTTCATCTCCTCCTCTTCATCTCCTCATCTCCACCTCCTCATCTCCTCTTCCTCATCTCCTCCTCCTCATCTCCACCTCCTCCTCCTCCACCTCCTCCTCCTCATCTCCACCTCCTCATCCTCCTCCTCCTCATCTCCATCTTCCTCCTGCTCATCTCCTCTTCCTCCTCATCTCCTCCTCCTCATCTCCACCTCCTCCTCCTCACCTCCTCCTCCTCATCTCCACCTCCTCATCTCCTCCTCCTCATCTCCATCTCCTCATCTCCATTCTCCTCCTGCTCATCTCCTCTTCCTCCTCATCTCCTCCTCCTCATCTCCATCTCCTCCTCCTCATCTCCTCTTCCTCATCTCCTCTTCATCTCCTCTTCCTCATCTCCTCTTCATCTCCTCCTCCTCATCTCCTCTTCATCTCCTCTTCCTCCTCCTCATCTCCAACTCCTCCTCCTCACCTCCTCCTCCTCATCTCCACCTCCTCATCTCCTCCTCCTCATCTCCATCTCCTCATCTCCATCTCCTCCTGCTCATCTCCTCCTCCTCCTCATCTCCTCCTCCTCATCTCCATCTCCTCCTCCTTATCTCCTCTTCCTCCTCCTCATCTCCTCCTCCTCTTCCTCATCTGCCCACTTGGTTTAGTGACTCTGCAGATTTACCTGGTTCCACTGGGAAGAGGGACTGGGTCAGCTGAGGAGTGTGAGGTGTGTGAGCCCGTAGATCAGAGCAGAAGCTCGGCGGTCACTGCACTCGTCCAGAAGAAGAAGAGCTTGAGTCTGAACAACAGGAGTCCAGTCAAACCAGTCAAACCAGTCAAACCAGCCAGCCAATACTTCCAGATCTGCTACTGACAGAGACTCTCGCTCACAGGCATCTGATCTGACTGACTGATGTTAGCATTTTATTTTCTGGAGAAAGACAAAGTTTTTGGTGCAGAATTACAATAAAATCTGTTTCATATTATGGTCAACTCTGATTCTACGAACCGCACCTGTGTGCCATAGCTCCTGACTGCCCTCTGCTGGCTCACTGAGAGAAGTTTCATCCCGTTCTAATCCTGTCTGGCCCAGAATATACCTTTCATTATATAAGATGACATTGAGAAAGCTGAGTCACTTTTCTTGATGAACAAATCCTTCTAAAAATGATCAAAACTCGAACAGAGACTGAAATCTGGTATTTATCACTCCTGTTGGAGGATTAAATAAACCAATTCAGGAAGATTCCGTCACACACATCAACATATCTCTGTGTGCGTGTGTGTGTGTGTGTGTGTGTGTGTGTGTGTGTGTTGAGCATATGTGTGTGTGTGTGAGCATGTGTGTGTACTAATAATCATAATTTATATTCACACACAATAACATCAAAAATTTATTGTCATCAATTCTTGTGTTAAAATGATTCTTCCCAACCATTCTGTCTCAGTTTGAGCCGGATGAATCTTGACATTGTCCTGGAATATGAACATGATGTGTCTTCCTGGTGTCTTCCATGATGACACACTCCATCAATTAGGGTTAGAAGAACATGATAGAAACATGATAATCACTGCAATAATGATCCAAAAATAGAATTTACGTATTTAAATCCACACAGTGACGTTTTCGGCCGCTCAGTGTGTGTGTGTGTGTGTATAGGAGTGTAAGGGTTGGGTTAGTCGTTTAGTGGTTTATTATACGGATATCAGTCCGCGGGTGTGACTCTTCTGTGTCTGTTGATGATGATGTGGTTTCGCGCGGATTGTGGGTTTGAAGCCTTATCTTCCCGCCAGATGTTCCAGTAGTGTATCTGAGGCGCCCGTGGGCAGCACCGGACCGGTGAGTCAGTGAGCGGTTACCGGAGACCGGAGACCGTGAGATGGACGTGAGGAGAACACGGCCTCAACACGGCAAGAAAAACACCAAAACACCAGAAAACGACTCGGAATCTACACAGAACCGGCCACATTTGCATCTGTCGCAGTTTTTCCTCCGCATCCGTGACTGGCTTTCGTAGCATCGGCGTTTTTTTTATTTTTTATTTTTATTACACAGCTTATTCCGTGGATGTTTGCTTTTTCTCTGCAGTGTTGGATCATTAATCACACACGGGGGATCGAGATCGGTGACATTATTCAACGTTTTAAATAACGAAGAAAAATGAGGTAAGCGCGCGCCCTCACGCGCCGCGTCCGTTATCATTATTATTAACGGCGAATGCAGCAGTATTATGTGACGAGATCGTTTTTGGGCTGAATTCAGTGTTTTGCATGTCCTGTTATGTCGACATATTGTCTATGTTTTTGAGTTATTGGTTAAAATGATTGGGATTAGATGAGGTTTGGAAGCATAAGCCAGCATGTTCACGCAAGGCCACACTATTATCATGCTTTCTTCATCAAATGTTGTGCACTTATGAAGTCTTAATGACTTATAGATGTGATAGTCTGCGAGGGGAAGGGCATGTTTATATACACATATACTTATAATTGTTTGAAAATACAGCGAAAGAAACGATGTAAAATGGAGACATCATCATTATCATCATCAACGCTCGCCTCAGCAGCGCTGTGACGTGTCACCGGAGGGCGTGCATGGTCAGAGCAGCTGTTGTCATGGTAACGAGGGCACGCGCGCAGCAGTGCATGTGTTCATTGATAAAGATGATTGATCAGCGCTAATGTGAAACTGAACACAGCTTTTAAGAGTATAATGCATTAAAACACGTGGTAACAAATTTTAACTTTGGTTACAAGTATTTACGAAAATATATAATGCATTCTAACGTACATTAATGTCTGCTACTGCTTCTGCGCAGACTCTATAGCATCTGTCAGGTGTATGATAATCAGACACCAGTCTTGGGCCTGTCTCTAAAAGTCTTTAGTCTTTAATTGGTTGTGTGTGTGTGTGTGTGTTATAATGAGTAGAGAGAGAGATGTGTGTGTGTGTGTTTGTATTATGAGACATGATAATAGAGTGTAATTTTGGAAAGAAACATCGGGGTCATTGACATGCCGTGAATCCCGTGAAACGTAATGAAAAATGATCTTAATAGGCTTAATTTTCTTTGAGCAAAATAAAGTGAGTTATCTTCTCTTTTGATTTTGGTGTAAAACCTGAGCCAGACATCGCCGTATTGAGCGTCCAGGCTCAGATGGTGCAGATATGTCATGATCACACCGTTCTCCAAAATTTTTGTTTAAAGAATGTGTTGAGTTCCCGCGGCTCTTAAAGGCACAGCTCACCCTTAGTGAAGATGAAGTCATCATTTACTCACTCTGGTGTCGTTCTATTTTCGTACAACATTCTTTCTTTTATGGACCACAAAAAGAGAATTAAAAAAGTTTTTTTTTGGTCGATTTGTATTTCGTGATTTGTGCTTTTGTTCGTGTTTTCTCGGCGAGTCTGAAGTGGGCAAACCTTCGCCCCAGTCGGCCTGATGGTGGCGCTACAGCGATCAGGAGTACCGAAATCGTTAATAACTCCTAAACCGTTTCACCCGATCAGGACCAAACCACAGCAGAAGTTCTCTCGCCTCTGATTGTCAATAATTATCGAATAAATGTGTAAAGTGAGTAATAAGTAATAAATGTGTAAAGATTCACGTTGGCGATCGGATGCCACACGTTTGGAAAAGTAAAAGTTTTTTTGCAGTTTTTATGGATTTAGTTGTAGTTTCCGTTGCAACACTGGTTTGCGCCACAGAACACACTCTGATCTCAGTGTGAAGCAGAAGTCAGTCGTTCCTGTCACTCGCGCGCTCAATCCCGTTAGCAGCGGATGAGCCGGTCACGTGACCTTTAGCGCTCCTGTCGCGCTCTCGTCACGGCTCATACGCTGGCGGTCTGAGGAGCGAGGTCATGCATGCGGATCACTGCAGGTAAGATCCGGCGAAAGGGTCGTAGAGCGCACACACACACACTCACACACACTCAGAACGTTGGCAGTTTCTCAGGGAGTCTGTTTGAGTGTGTGTGTTTTCTCAGGGGTTTCTGCTGTGAATCTCCTGGTGTGTCAGTGATATATGGCTCGGTGGGTGAAAACGGTGTGTGTGATTGACAGATGCTCACTCTCCTCTACAGGAATCATTCACTGACTTACAGCACACACACACACACACACACACACACACACACACACACACACACACACACACACACACACACACACCTGACTGCAGCTGAAGATACTCATCTGCTTCACACACACACACACACACACACCACACCGACACAGCTGACACGCACAGATCTGCACACACACACACACTGACTACACGCTGAAGCACGCTCAGATCTGCTTCTCACACACACACACACACACACACTCACACACACTCAGATCTGATCTGCTGTAAAAGCCTCAGTGTAACGAGAGCAGATTATCAGCACTTTATTCATTGGATCATGCGAAGCTAAGCCGCCCCTCACTCTCTCTCACACACACACACACACACACACACACACCTGACTGCAGCTGAAGATACTCATGCTACACACACACACACACACACACACCACACACACACACACACACACACACACATACACCTGACTGCAGCTGAAGACGCTCAGATCTGCTTCTCACACACACACACACACACACACTCACACACACCAGATCATCTGCTGTAAAACCTCAGTGTAACGAGAGCAGATTCAGCACTTATTATTGGATCATGAAAGCCGCCCTCACTCTCACACACACACACACACACACACACACTAAGATCCCTAAGTACATTGACAGAAAATACTTTTTCAGTTTTTCCATCCATTTTCCAAATCTGAGAAATAAAAATAATCGCATTATTATTATAATTCTCTATTTTGAGTTCGAGGTTAAATATGCCAGTTCTAATGTGATTTGCCAAACTCTCTTCAACACCTGTCTGTCTGTCTGTCTGTTTGTCTGTATGTCTGTCTGTCTGTCTGTCTGTCTGTCTGTCTGTCTGTCTAGTCTGTCTGTCTGTCTGTCTGTCTGTCTGTCTGTCTGTCTGTCTGTCTGTCTGTCTGTCTGTCTGTCTGTCTTTGTCTGTCTGTCTGTCTATCTGTCTGTCTGGGTATTTTATTTGTATTTCGCTTTGTCAGTCTATGATCAATTTGTTTTGTATCATTTCTATTTAGCTTTTTATGCTAATTGATTCATCCATTACCGTAATTGTGTCAGTGTGTCATCTCTCTCTCTCTCTCTCTCTCTCTCTCTCTCTCTCTCTCTCTCTCTCTCTCTATCCCGTTAGATGCTGTGTGTGGATGTTTAATTGAAAACTAGTTAGTGCTTCAGACCATTTAGATCAAACTTAATTTTCCTGTTAAATTCAACCCTAATTCAGTTTGTAGCCTTTTCATTTTAATTATGATTTCCATCCTGGTCGGAGAGAGAGTGAGCGGAGAGAGAGAGCAAGCAAGCATGTGAGAGAGTGTGTGAGAAAGAGCGAGTGAGAGAGTCAGGAGTTTCCTATTGAGAGAGCATCAGTGAGAGAGAGAGAGTGAGCGAGAGAGCATCAGTGAGAGTGGAGGGGGATGATGTGAGGGTATTCACTGGAGAGAAGGGGGAGGGGCCTCGTAATCCACTCAGCCAATGGCTCGTCAGGAGGCAGAGTGAAGGTGCCATCAGCATCAGCATCAGCATCATCTCAGTGAGTGCCGGACAAAGAAGAGCATCACCACACCCTTCTGCTCCCCGAGGGCTTTACACTCGCCACACACACTCCTCCTCTCCTGACCACGCTCCTCCACAGCTCCGAGGGCACTGACGGAGGAGGTGAAGGAGAAGAGGAAGAGGGGGAGGGGAGAGAGAGCGGGCGAGAGAGCTGTTGCTCGGGCTATGATCATGGATGCTAACCTGCAGTCCCAGCGCTTCTTCTTCCCGCAGATCTTCTGTGATTCCGCCGTTCAGATCAGCGAGAGCAAGAGGTACAGAGCCGTACGCACACAGCGCGAGCCGCGCACACCGCCACACCGCCAGGGTCTCTATTGTTCTGCTCTCACAGCCTGCGCCGTTACCATGGAAGCCAGTGTGTGTGTGAGTGTGTATGTGAAAGAGAGTGTGTGTGAGAGAGTGAATATGTGTCTGTGTGACAGCGAATGTGTGTGTGTGTGAGAGAAAGAGTGACTGTGTGTGTGTGTGTGTGTGTAATCAGATATTTAGTGTTTGGCACAGAGAAAAATATTTTCACACAGAATTGTGATAATGTATTAATAAATGTTGAAATTAATATAAACTCAGATTATTAAATGCTGTAGAAGCTCCTGTAACTAATGAACCTTGTTGTAAAGTGTCACCGAATCACTAATGAACGGCGAACACTGAATTAAACACTAAAGAAAGACTGAAATAGTATTTTAATGCAAATTTCCTATGTTACAGTGCACCTGTCATCATAACGCATTATACAGTAAATAAGTAACCAGCAGTAAAATGCTTTACAATATTTACTATTCTGTTGTGCTTACAGTGTGTAAATGTTCTAAAGGTGTAATAATGCATCATAACTCTGGGTACAGTTATTCATGACATCATACAAGGTGCATAAAATGAATGCATTAATACACATCAATAATGCATTATATATGAAGGATTTACTGAACTTTTTTGTCAATTTGATGGTTATCGTGATGTTGTATTTAACAGGCGATAAAACCTGATTTTTTTCCTAAAATTTTAATTTTGCAAAGGAATATTTCAGATGGATTTGTTTGTGGTTTTTCTGAGATGTTTTACCATTTCCTTCTTTAAAGTTGTAAAAAACAACCGTATTTCATTCAAAGCATTACTTCTAAGTAAAATGATTTCAAGTGAACATGACGTTCAGTATATTTGTTTACTGTATGAATTGAATCAAGCGTGAACCGCTAACCACTAACCGCTAACTTGTGTTAAAGTTACCGAAAGTCAGTTTAGCCGATGCATGAGGTTCATGCTGAGATGTGCAGTATATGACGGGTTTAATACGATAGAGTGCTGTAGTTGTGCAGCTCAGGTCGATGCGGATCCATAATGCGGTTATAAATACAGTAGATGCACAGGAATAATAGTGTTTTCATGCCGTAGTGTCTGGCTCACTCTTATGAATGAAATAGCTCAAACTGCATCCCGAAGGCTTCTGTTACCGGTGGAGACATGTGGCTTCTCAGCATCCCATAGTCTCACCAGCCAGGGCGCCATGGCAACCAAAGAACCCTCCACACACTGACAGACCGAGGACAGCCGTGCATCAGCGCTTCTGTGAGGACGAGAGATCACTGAGAGTCGAGTCGCCTTCATCTATACAGCGCTTTAACAGTATAGAGTTTACAGCAGCTTTACAGTGATAACAGGAGATTACAGTAACAGAGTTTACAGCAGATCTACAATACAGTTATTGTCCAGATAAAGTTAGTTTAGATTGATTCACTTCCGTTGCAAAGATCATTAGTGATTAACTTGTGCTGGATCAGTGTTTGCTGGATCAGTGTTTGTTGGATCAGTGTTTGCTGGATCAGTGTTTGTTGGATCAGTGTTTGCTGGATCAGTGTTTGCTGGATCAGTGTTTACAGTGTTTGCTGGATCAGTGTTTGCTGGATAAGTGTTTGCTGGATCAGTGTTTACAGTGTTTGCTGGATCAGTGTTTGCTGGATCAGTGTGTGCTGGATCAGTGTGTGCTGGATCAGTGTTTGCTGGATCAGTGTTTGCTGGATCAGTGTTTACAGTGTTTGCTGGATCAGTGTGTGCTGGATCAGTGTGTGCTGGATCAGTGTTTGCTGGATCAGTGTTTACAGTGTTTGCTGGATCAGTGTTTGCTGGATCAGTGTGTGCTGGATCAGTGTGTGCTGGATCAGTGTTTGCTGGATCAGTGTTTGCTGGATCAGTGTTTACAGTGTTTGCTGGATCAGTGTGTGCTGGATCAGTGTTTGCTGGATCAGTGTTTGCTGGATCAGTGTTTACAGTGTTTGCTGGATCAGTGTTTGCTGGATAAGTGTTTGCTGGATCAGTGTTTGCTGGATCAGTGTTTACAGTGTTTGCTGGATCAGTGTTTGTTGGATCAGTGTTTGCTGGATCAGTGTTTGCTGGATCAGTGTTTACAGTGTTTGCTGGATCAGTGTTTGCTGGATAAGTGTTTGCTGGATCAGTGTTTACAGTGTTTGCTGGATCAGTGTTTGCTGGATCAGTGTGTGCTGGATCAGTGTGTGCTGGATCAGTGTTTGCTGGATCAGTGTTTGCTGGATCAGTGTTTACAGTGTTTGCTGGATCAGTGTGTGCTGGATCAGTGTGTGCTGGATCAGTGTTTGCTGGATCAGTGTTTACAGTGTTTGCTGGATCAGTGTTTGCTGGATCAGTGTGTGTGCTGGATCAGTGTGTGCTGGATCAGTGTTTGCTGGATCAGTGTTTGCTGGATCAGTGTTTACAGTGTTTGCTGGATCAGTGTGTGCTGGATCAGTGTTTGCTGGATCAGTGTTTGCTGGATCAGTGTGTGCTGGATCAGTGTTTGCTGGATCAGTGTTTGCTGGATCAGTGTTTGCTGGATCAGTGTTTGCTGGATCAGTGTTTGCTGGATCAGTGTTTGCTGGATCAGTGTTTACAGTGTTTGCTGGATCAGTGTGCGCTGGATCAGTGTTTGCTGGATCAGTGTTTACAGTGTTTGCTGGATCAGTGTGTGCTGGATCAGTGTTTGCTGGATCAGTGTTTGCTGGATCAGTGTGTGCTGGATCAGTGTTTGCTGGATCAGTGTTTGCTGGATCAGTGTTTGCTGGATCAGTGTTTGCTGGATCAGTGTTTGCTGGATCAGTGTGTGCTGGATCAGTGTGTGCTGGATCAGTGTTTGCTGGATCAGTGTTTACAGTGTTTGCTGGATCAGTGTTTGCTGGATCAGTGTTTGCTGGATCAGTGTTTGCTGGATCAGTGTTTGCTGGATCAGTGTTTTCTGGATCAGTGTTGGCTGGATCAGTGTTTGCTGCGATCAGTGTTTGCTGGATCAGTGTTTGCTGGATCAGTGTGTGCTGGATCAGTGTTTGCTGGATCAGTGTTTGCTGGATCAGTGTGTGCTGGATCAGTGTTTGCTGGATCAGTGTTTGCTGGATCAGTGTGTGCTGGATCAGTGTTTGCTGGATCAGTGTTTGCTGGATCAGTGTTTGCTGGATCAGTGTGTGCTGGATCAGTGTGTGCTGGATCAGTGTTTGCTGGATCAGTGTTTGCTGGATCAGTGTTTGCTGGATCAGTGTTTGCTGGATCAGTGTTTGCTGGATCAGTGTGTGCTGGATCAGTGTGTGCTGGATCAGTGTTTGCTGGATCAGTGTTTGCTGGATCAGTGTTTGCTGGATCAGTGTTTGCTGGATCAGTGTTTGCTGGATCAGTGTGTGCTGGATCAGTGTGTGCTGGATCAGTGTTTGCTGGATCAGTGTGTGCTGGATCAGTGTTTGCTGGATCGGTGTTTGCTGGATCGGTGTTTGCTGGATCGGTGCTTGCTGGATCGGTGTTTGCTGGATCAGTGTTTGCTGGATCAGTGTTTGCTGGATCAGTGTGTGCTGGATCAGTGTGTGCTGGATCAGTGTGTGCTGGATCAGTGTGTGCTGGATCAGTGTGTGCTGGATCAGGTGCGTGCTGGATCGGTGTTTGCTGGATCAGTGTTTGCTGAGATCGGTGTTTGCTGGATTAGCTCCGCCTTATAGAGAGACTCAGGGAGAAGCTTCACTTGTACACGTTTCTGAATGTTAGCGGAGACATTTGTGTAGTTGTTGTGGAGTTACACTGATCATCTCATCATCATGTTGAACTCTTCCACAAGTGTCCACAGTTTCTGAGACTGTGTTTATAAGACAGCGGTGACATGTTCTGGTCAATAGTGTTCAGTGTTCGTCTGTGCTCGACCACAGAACAGTGCGTTACAACTGGACTCGCCGAACCCAATGACGCTGGTGTGTGTAAACGTGTAGATTAAGGGACGGGAATATTATAATAAGATCCACTTCATACGCCAGAAGGAGCGAAATGTGATCGGCTCATTTTATGACATGCTCTCAGAGAGAAGGCTCACCAGAACACAGTTACTGGGTTTCAGTTTTTGTGTGTTGTGTGTTGGGTAGAAACGGCGATAACAACACACACACACACACACACACAGGGGGAAAGCCAGATTTCATGATATGCCTCTTTAAAAAGAGCAGACCAGGGCAAGTTGTCACACGCCTGTATTTCAGGGACATGAGTTTTGGTTCAGTAGTAAATCACACACATGTTTGTTTTTCTCCAACCTAATATTACCTGATTTGCAGATGCTGAGATAAAAAATACAACAAAAAACTCTTTTTTTCACAAAAATAGTTTTTTGTAATTCTATATACAGTAGATATTTCTGCTCTAACACAGTCAGTCAGATGTGAAGGGTTTGTTGACTGGTTGTGTTTTCTGAGCTGTGTTTCGAGCGGCCGGTTGATGAGTGACTCTATGAGGACATTCATTGAGCATCATTGACTGACCCTGTGTGTGTGTGTGTGTTACAGCGAGCAGAGCATCTGTCAGGCCCGCGCCTCCGTCATGGTCTACGAACGACACCAGCAAAAAATGGGTGCCGAATCAAACCAGGTCAGCAGGGCTTCAGCCGCATCAACATCTACCACAACACCACCAACAACACCTTCCGTGTGGTGGGCGTCAAACTGCAGGACCAGCAGGTGCGCTCACACACACACACACACTGGTGCACGCATACACGTGTGTTCACACACACACACACACTGGTGCACGCATACATGTGTGTTCACACACACACACACACACACACACACACACACACACTGGTGCACGCATACACGTGTGTTCACACACACACACACACACACACACACACACACACACTGATGCACTCGCGCTGGTCTGTGTGTTTGTGTGTGTGTGTGTGTGTGTGTGTGTACATGATCCGTTGCTCTTATAGTGACAGCGCTCATATTCCTCCATCTCTTTAATAACACTCATCACACAACAGGAGACTGAGAACACACACTCGCTCTTCACTGAATCACTTCTGTAACTATATCTGTAATGTATATTTTATTGATAAACTGCAGCGTTATTTTACATTTAATACAGATTTTGAACCTGAACATCTTAAACATGTTTATTTCTATCATATCTGTGTTCAGTTGTGTCTATTTAATGAGATTGCTAATTTTTTTTTTTTAATGACTGAGTGTGTTTAATAATGCTGGAAACTGTGTGTATTAGTTGGGCGAGTTGTTCGCAGCTCTGCTAGAACACTGATGTGAATGAGACCCAAGTGTTTTTTATCTTATGGAATTGGAAATTAGGAATCGATAAGAATTGAACCCTGACCTTTGACCTGTGATCTCTGACCTGTGACAGGTGGTCATCAACTACTCCATAGTAAAGGGTCTGAAGTATAACCAGGCCACGCCCACTTTCCACCAGTGGCGGGACGCGCGGCAGGTGTACGGCCTGAACTTCGCCAGTAAAGAGGAGGCTAACACCTTCTCCAACGCCATGCTGTTCGCCCTCAACGTGCTGAGCAGCGCAGACGGAGGTACACACACACACACACACACACACACACTCACCTTCTCCAACGCCATGCTGTTCGCCCTCAACGTGCTGAGCAGCGCAGACGGAGGTCACACACACACACACACACACACACACACACAGTAACAGGATCCTCGGGCCTGCTGTGGTCCTCAGGTGTGTGTTACGTGTGTTAGTCACCGGACACTGTCGGAGCAGGTTAGAGTCGAGCGCAGGACGGTGATGATCACACACTGGATCTGCCACTGCTTCTGTGTGTGTGTGTGTACAACGGCCGCTTCATCCTCTTCAACATGTCCTGTACGTACAGTGTGTGTGTGAGCTGCTGTAAACTTCATCGAGGTTGTTTCTGGGTTTATATTTGTCAAATTGTTTGCTATGATGTTCTGTGTGGTTGCTAGGGTGTTTTATGTGGTTGCTAGGGTTGCTAGGGTGTTTAATGTGCTTGCTAGGGTGTTCTATGTGGTTGCTAGGGTGTTCTGTGTGGTTGCTCAGGGTGTTCTGTGTGGTTATTTGGGTTTTCAGTGTGGTTGCTAGGGTGTTCTGTGTGGTTGTCACCTGTATAGTGCTCTATAGATCTCATGTTCCTGAGAGGGATAGGAAAAGGATCTCCCGCCTGCAGTGGATTTAGATATTCTCCGTATTATCACCCGGCCGGAGTTTCGAGATCGCGATAGACGTGAAGGACTATAATGCGTTAAGAGCTCGCTCAAGTACTGGAGATAAACCATTTAGTGCTTTATAAGAAATCAGCAATATTTTAAAATGTATCCGATGTTTAATAGTCAGGGTTGACCGAACTGGGCTAATATGGTCACACTTCCTGGTTCTGGTAAGAACTGGAGCGGCTGCGTTTTGGACTAGCTGGAGTTTGTTTATTAAGCGTGCAGGGCAACCACCCAGTAGAGCGTTACAGTAATCTAGCCTTGATGCAGTAGCGGTTCTAGGCACGGGCGAAACCGGGCAGTCGCCGGGGCGGCATTACATGGGGGCGGCCCGGCGGCACGAGCAGCAGTTAAAAAATCCTCTGTGCCGTGAAGTTTTTCTATTTTTTATCATTTCAATTATTGCAATGGCGCCCTGCTTGCTGAGAAGGTGCCGTGCGCATGAAGCGATGTCAAGGGGATCTCCTGATTAGTTCACGTATCGCGTCTTTTGCGCGCTCGAGGACGTTACTTCAAATCCTCTATGTTTCAAATAGGCGCACGGGAAGCGCGCTCATTATGCGCTCACGGGAAGCGCGCTCATATACTGTTCAGTATGGGAGTGCACGTGCACCCACTTGGGTGTTTTTTCTCTTCTCCGTAAATAAATCTTTAAGCAGAACTACAGCAAGCGTTTTTCTGTGGTGGAAATACATTAGCTACTGAAACTTCTTTGTCGTTGTGGAGAGCGCAGTGTAATGAGTGCATGGTTCTATAGCAACGACAGCCATGGGAAAATCGGTACGAATTTTACTATTAATAATGAAATATAAGCTACTGTGCATTATAAATGTCAGGAATGTACTGTATCTTTATTGACTCATTCATTTAATAGAGATGATTTAAATGCTGAAATATGAGGTTTATCTTTTCATAAAACCTTTTTTTTGTGTAACCTTTTTTAAAGTTTAGTAGGTAAGATAAAAGACACTCCTTTAAAACAAATCTTTAATGTAATTAACTTGGTGAATTGATTTCACTGTGTATTAGGCTTTTTGTACAATATTCTCTGTATGTGATCATTTTGGTCACTATATTATAGGCTATCTAATAATTTTCATTTAATTAAATGAAATGAAATGAAAGTAGGGGGTAGGGGCGCTCGAATGGGGTCTCGCCCTGGGTGTAATTCAAAGTAGAACCGCCACTGCCTTGATGTCATGAACACATGAACTGTTCCACATTCATCAATGAGAGCATATGGCGTAATTTAGATCTATTTTTAAGATGGAAAAATGCGGTTTTACTTTTTTTAAAGGTTTTAGGGCCAATAATTAGAATCTCTGTTTTGTCAGAATTTGTCAGAAAAGTGGTAGGAAATTAATAGTCATCCCGTTTTTTATATCAACTATGTTTCCATTAATTTTTTTAAGTTGTAAGTTTCATTAGGCTGTGTGTGTGTGTGTGTGTGTGTGTGTGTCAGATGGCGTCGGGTTGCAGTGTTTTCTTGAAACACGAGCTTGAGGAATCGATTGTGTTATAGACGTGTTACAATATTTATCATGTTGATGGAGGATCTGCCATGTTTCTGCGGCGAGGGTTATATTCCCGATGACCCGCTCCCGTCACACACTCGTCACACACTGAGCGTCACCTGCCGCACGGCGTGTTTTCTGTGGGTGTGTGTGAGCACGGTGAAGGCATCAGGTGTGTGTAGCTGTGGTGTGTTTATAGGTGTGTGCGCTGATGATCTTCATCTGTCCTCTTCGTTCTCTTCATCTCCATCATCATCGATCTGGACTGAGATAAACACTCTCCTGACGGATCCACTTGTTTCCCCTTTTCATTAAGTTTATTTTTCGGAGCCGTTGACAGAGACCTGTTTCACTGACTGTGTTTCTGACGCACGAGTGTCTCTTTCAGGTCCAGCTGTTCAGCGGCAGCTCCAGAACGGGCCGAACACAGAAGAGCTCGAGGTGCAGAGACGGTAGGATAAATGCACCATATTCACATACACTCCAATATATTACAGCTTTACGGATATTATCTCTAATATAGTGTGTAATAAAGCTGTAAAAGTTTCACAGATCAAAGATAAACAGTTTTTGTCTCCTAAAAGAAAGAAGTGATTCTGAACTAAAACGAGTAATTCAGTCTCAATTCCTGACTCATTTGCATAACACGGTCTTGATTGGCTGAACAGTGTGTCTAAGCCCCGCCCCCAAACACTGTAGTGTGCTCTGAGACTGGAAGAGTTCGAGCTCGTGGTGTTCGTGTCGAGAAGAACGAAGCAAATCCACTTTGATGAGATTGATCGAGGTGAAACCCACAGTGATCCAGAGCTGAGATTGAGATATGATAATGAGCGTTTGCTCTCTGGCCAATCAGAGCAGAGCAGCTCTCAGAGAGGCGGGGTTTAGGGAGTGAATCCTCAGTGGAAAGAGCTGAAGCTGCAGTGGACATTATGAGGAAATAAGAGTGTGTTTGAGCTTTGGATGCGTGTGAACCAGCCTTTAAAACAGCACTATAGGGCACTATAAATGTGACATGATGAAGCGCACACACACAGGCGCCCTCTGCTGGTCAGAGGAGGCAGTGGATGCATTATCATAATGCTGTGTCAGCTCCTCCACCGTCCCATCATGCATCTGGGTCGCTCCACATCTCTGTGTATTGAGCAGATCTGTGTCATCTGATCGATCTTCATCTGATATCTGATGCTGTCAGGCTCATTATTCGATTGGGAATGTTCCTGACCCATTCTACTGATGCATTATGGGTCCCATAAGTCAATGTCTTCTTATTATTATAATGAACACATGATTATGTGATTATAAATGCTGTTCTTTTGAACTTTCTATTCATCAAAGAATCCTGAAAAATAAAGTGTATCACAATTTTCCCATAAATATGACCGTTTTCAACACTGATAATAATCATAACTGTGTGTTGATCATCAGATCCTCATATTAGAGTGATTTGTGAAGGATCATGTGACACTGAAGACTGGAGTAATGATGATAAATTCAGGAATAAATTACACTTTACTGTATATTCACATAGAAAACAGATATTTCACAATATTTCAGTTTTTTGATCTTATTAATGCAGCTTTGATGAGCAGAAGAGACTCTTTCAGTAACATAAAAAAATCGTAATTAATCCAAACTTTTGTCCAATAGCGTAAATATGCCGAATGCGGTTCATCATGATTTCTCTTGATAGCATAATTCAAATCCTTCATGAAATCTGACAGTTTCGCAGTGTGTGACTGTGTGTGCAGTGCATGATGGGAAGGTTCAGTGTGTTTCTGTGTCTGCAGGCAAATGGAAATGCAGGCGCATATGGAGCGGGAGAGGCGATCGTCCAACTCAGGTATGAGCAACACAGCGCTGATTGAGGACGCGAGCACTGTCAGGGCTGGGGGAGAACAAATGCTTTACAATATTGCCTTACTCCCTTAGAGAGTGACTAACTGCATTATTGGTTACTTTTTAAAACGTAAAAAAAAATCAATTCATATTCACACTCCATACCAGATGGGGGCAGTATAGCTCCAGAAAGTGAGTTGGTCTAGACTAGAGTAACAAACAAGAAACGGCACAGTCCCTATGCTCCGCCCCTACCCTCACGACGACCCTAGCGCCATAGCCGAAGCCCAGCAATAGAATAGAATTAATAGAATGAGGCCCTTTTCTGACGACGTTTGGATGTGCGAGTATTGAAACTGTGAGATGAGATGAGGGTAATGTAAGGCTGCTCGTAGGCTACAGTACAGTGACAGTTGCACAGATGTGTGTGTGTGTGTGTGTGTGCAACTGTGCATGTTGGGAGTTGTGAACCGGAAAATGTCTGGTACCCGGTAACTTTACCAGTAATAACAGTATTCATTTAGTTCATAGTTAACGGTTCCTGAACACAGTAACTAAAGCTGTTAAGACCTCTCTACGTGACTAGTCAAAATCAATGAATAAAAAGATTTTAAACACAACGCCTCTGCACTTACTCACAACTTCTCTCAGCATGAGGACAGGAGAGACTGTCGGTCAATAAATGTAATAAAATGTAACTTGCGTAACTTATTTTGAAAAAGAAACTCCGATATTTTGCTGTAAATTTATAAGTAATGTTTTACTTTACTAGTTACTTGAAAAAAAGTAATCTGATTACGTAACTCACGTTACTCGTTCCTGTGTTATTTCCCCAGGTTCCCCGTTTCAGGGTCACGCGGTGCTGTCTGTAGCCCCGCCCATTGCCACACCCCTCCGCTGCTTATGGGCGGCCCCTGCCCGCCTCCACCCCCGCCCGGGCCCCCGCCCCCCTCCTCCGGGGCTCCACCCCCTCCCCCCGCCCCCTTTGCCTGCGTGTGGGGTCCGCGAGGCCCGGGCCGCGGCAGGACGACGGTCAGGGCCCCAGCAGGACTCGCCGCCATGGTCGACGGAGCCAAACTGCGCCGCGTCAATCGGGGTCTGTCAGAAACTCACAACAACAACAACGCTAAACACATGACATGATCATTTTCAGCTTCTGTATCAGCATCCAGGGTTACATGAAGAACCTTTAACATCTTTTAAAAGATTCTTGATATTAAGAAATGCTCTAAAACATGGTTCTTTTAATAAGGATATGTAGGTTTTTGCACAATAAATAACTCAAACACTGGGTTGTTACGTCTGACCCAGGATCTGGGTAACACAAAAACTACCCAGACTAGTGCTGGGCGGTATACCGTTTCATTCCGAAAACCGGTTTATATATTTGTTATGATATACATTTTTTATATAAACGCGATTACGTGTTCAGTGCAATCGTGAATCTCTCCTTTTCCCCAGGTAACAATATTAGGTTATAACGTTTCATAACGTTCCCATTAAGTTAAAAAAACGTTATTTCTGAATGTTCCCTGAACATTCAAAACATCCAGTTTTTTAGACGTTGTGTTAACGTTATGTCTTGGTTATAAGAACGTTCGGTTCTCCTGTAATATAAAGGCTGTATTTTATCGTTATTTCCTGGTTATAAGAATGTTATTGGAATGTTAAGAGATAACTATTTTACTAATTGCTTTGAACACCTGATTATGCATGAAAAAAAAAAAGGTCATAAATCGGAAAACCGCACTAACCCAAACACTGACCCAGGATCTGGGTATCATAAGAACTACCCAAACACTGAAGAAATAACCCCAAAAAGTTTACCCAAGGTTCAACCCAGGGTTTGGGAGTGTAGAGATATAGAAGTAAAAAACACATCCCACATTACATGAAACATCTACATATATAAACCCCTGAAGAAGGAAGTGATTGAGCTGAGTGTGTGTGTGTCCTCAGCCCGAGGAGAACTCCTCTTCCGGAGCCAAGAGCGAAGCCAACCGGACCAGTGGCGGGAAGCGGAGGACTGATGGAGGAGATGAACGCGCTGCTGGCACGCAGGTGAGCACACACACACACACACACACATGTTTGTGCAACAGCATTATGAGGACTCTCCATAGGCGTAATAGTTTTTATCCTGTGCAAGACTATATGTTCTATCCCCCAACACTAACGCAATCCCTAAACCTAACCATCACAGGAGACATGCTGCATTTTTTATTTTTTAATAAAACATTGTTTTTTATGTTTTTAAGCCTTTTGATTCTATGAGGCTTTGTGATATGTCTCATGAACCACCCAATGCGTTGTAATTCCAGTGTAATACACATGTCATTATACAAACTTGTGTCCTCATAAATCATATAAACAAACCCACACACACACACATCATGACTGCTGAGTAGCTCCGCCCATTCTCACGTCTCATCGGGCACTGTGTGTATATAGACATCAGATATAAACACACACACACACACTGTGTTTATTTCCCATGACAGACGGAAAGCAGCGGATGAGAAGAAAGATGGGAGACAGCCAAACCGTGAGTAATCATTACTCATAATCAAATATACGAATCTTAAATGCAGGCTTTTGTTGTGTGTTGTTAAACGATGGAATATTAATATTGCACACGGCGAGGTCGTGCTGTTGTGTGTGTGTGTTATTGCCTTGAATGATTCTGATGTGTTTCAGGATGATCTGAACTCTCGTGGGCAGAACGCTTCAGGTAAATCGACACATGACATCATCAGAAACCACAGATCTCTTCTTTAACAGTGACCCGTGACTGATATCGGCACTTACACACACTTACACACACTTACACACACTTACACACACTTACACTCGAGGAAACAACCACAGGTGGACACAGACGACACAAAAATAACCCCAAAAAGTGCTCTGACCACACATGGGGATGATATATCACTTAGAACAAGGTTTTGTCTCTTGCTGTGTGAACACACACATAAATCATGGTCATGATGTGAACAGGTTTAATGGTGCTGTGATCAACAGTCACACTTGTGCTCCTCGTGTCAGAAATGCTGCATTGGAAATGAATGGAGAGTTTCCTCTAGTGGAAGCGTTTGGAACTGCAGCCGAACACACTCTCACTGAACGCTCCTTTACTGAGAGATCGGCTCACATGCAGACACACACTTGATCAGCTTTATGGCTTTGGTTTCCATGCAGTTTTAGAGTAAAATGTGTTTTTGAAAATATATATTGCATAAAAAATTTTAAATAGTATTTTTTGGTGTTTTACAGAAAAATAAATGTTAAAATGTACAACTTTTTTTTCATTTCAGCAATAATCTGCCAAGCTTTACTGTGTGTGTGTGTGTGTGTGTGTGTGTGTGTGTGCAGACGGAGTGAAGAAGCCGTGGGACCGAGCGAAACTCTGCCGAGCGATGCGTCGCTGGTGTCCAGGTGAGAGCAGGAACACACACACTTTACCGTCACACACACTGTATGCGCTGGGGTCATGTGGCAGCGTTCGCCTCCGCAGGGTTCGTCCCGTGGGCAGCATCGGAGACTCCGACGCCTTAGACTTCGACAGGATGAAACAGGTACAGAGTTGAGCGGTGGATACACTTCACACACACACATGTTCTCTTCTGTGCTCATACTCACACACACACACACACACGTGTTCTCTTCTGTGCTCATACTCACACCACACACACGTGTTCTCTCTCGTGCTCATACTCCACACACACACACACACACACACACGTGTTCTCTTCTGTGCTCATACTCACACACACACACACACACACACAGCGTGTTCTTCTGTGCTCATACCTACACACACACACACACACACACACACACACACACACACACGCACACATGTTCTCTCTTCCTGTGCTCATACTCACACACACACACACACACACGCACAGTGTTCTCTTCTGTGCTCATACTCACACACACACGTGTCCTCTTCTGTGCTCATCGCAGCACACGCACACGCCACGTGTTCTCTTTTGTGCTCATACTCATCACACACACACACAACGTGTTCCTCTTCTGTGCTCATACTCACACACACACACACACGTGGTTTTCGTGCTCATACTCACACACACACACAAGTGTTCTTCTTCTGTGCTCATACTCACACACACACACACACGTGTTCTCCTGTGCTCCTACTCACACACACACACACACGTGTTTCTCTGTGCTCATACTCACACACACACACACACGTGTTCTTCTGTGCTCATACTCACACACACACACACACACACGTGTTCTCTTCTGTGCTCATACTCACACACACACACACACACACACACACACACACACACACACACACACACACACACACATGTTCTCTTCTGTGCTCATACTCACACACACACACACACACACACACGTGTTCTTTCTGTGCTCATACTCACACACACACGTGTCCTCTTCTGTGCTCATACTCACACACACACACACGTGTTCTCTTCTGTGCTCATACTCACCACACACACACGCGTGTTCTCTTCTGTGCTCATACTCACACACCACACACGTGTTCTCCTTCTGTGCTCATACTCACACACACACACACAGTGTTCTCTTTCTGTGCTCATACTCACACACACACCCACACACACACACACACACACACACACACACACACGTGTTCTTCTGTGCTCATACTCACACACACACACACACACACACACACACACACACACACCCACGTGTTCTCTTCTGTGCTCATACTCACACACACACACACACACACACACACACACACACACACACACACACACACGTGTTCTCTTCTGTGCTCATACTCACACACACACACGTGTCCTCTTCGGACAGGAGATCCTGGAGGAGGTCGTCCGGGAACTGCACAAGGTGAAGGATGAGATCATTGATGGTACGTGGATTGAGTTCTTGGGTTTTATGTGGCGTATCCAGGGTTTGAAATGAACTTTTTATATATTATACAATTTGAATTTCAAATATATTCATTTCTTATTAAAAAAAAATCATACTTTCATACTTTTCATCAAAAATGTGTTTTAGGTGGACAAATCAATACAAAACATTGTTTAAAAAAATGTTGGATGTTGGAAAATAACAACGAATAACCAAATGATTTTTAATCTTCGCTATTGCTTAAATACACAAGAGCGTCGTTATTTGTAGCGTAGTGACGTGTGTTCATGTAGTCAGATATGAGCAGATTCTGTGCAATACACTGTATTTAATATATCATGATGACTTGCGAGTTTAAATTTGTGCTAAATGTGCGTAATATTCTATATTTAATATATTATGATGTCTCACAAGTTAAATTTTTTGTTAAATCTGCGTAATGCGCTGTTTTTAATATATCATGATGACCACAGTTGATTTTCACCTGCATTTAGCGTGTTCATTTCAAACTCTGAGCTGTATCGCTGGGAAACTGACGGCGTTTGCTCTTGTTTTCCAGCCATTAGACACGAACTCAGTAGAATCAGCACGACATAATGTCCATGTTTCCCTGAGAAGCCAAACCCACTGTAGCCGAGGAAGAGGAGAGAAGAGGAGAACGTTACGCCGTATTACAGACGCTAATGCTAACGCGGCGCAGGACACTGCACTGACTTACTGTTCTCTGGAAGAAACTGAAGAAACTACACAACTGTTTTATGAGGTGTTGTTCTGTTCATTTTCTCTGCATTATTATTATTTTTTTATTATTATGTAGTAGTTGTGTTTTCATGTACACTGCCGTTCAACATTTTTAATGTTTTTAAAAGAAGTCTCTTCTGCTCACAAGAGCTCAATTTATTTGATTAAAAATACATCAAAAACAGAAATATTGTGAAATATTATTCTAATGTAAATCATCAGTTTTCTATGTGAATATACAGTAAAGTGTAATTTATTCCTGTGATCAAAGCTGAATTTATCATCATTACTCCAGTCTTCAGTGTCACATGATCCTTCACAAATCACTCTAATATGAGGATCTGATGATCAACACACAGTTATGATTATTATCAGTGTTAAAAACAGTTTTTTTACATTTTTATTTCAGGATTCTTTGATGAATAGTGAGTTTAAGAACCGGATTTATCTGAAATATAATCTTTTGTAACATTATAAATGTCTTTACTGTAAATTTTATCAATTTAATTCATCCTTGATGAGTAAAAGTATTGATTTCTTTTATTTATTTCCCCCATAAATGTAATATAAGTTCTTATTGACCCCAAACTGTTGAACGGTAGTGTTTACTGTTACATACGCTTCTGTTTCTGATAAATGCTGTTCTTAATCTCTATTCATCAATGAATCCTGAAATAAAAATGTTAACTGTTTATAATAATCATAACTGTGTGTTGATCATCAGATCCTCATATTAGAGTGATTTGTGAAGGATCATGTGACACTGAAGACTGGAGTAATGATGTATAAATTCAGCTTTGATCACAGGAATAAATTACTAATGATTTACATTAGAATAATATTTCACTATATTTCAGTTTTTATGTATTTTTAATCAAATAATTGCAGCTTTGGTGAGCAGAAGAGACTTCTTTTAAAAACATTAAAACTCACCTTTGACCGGTAGTATAGGTAGACGTAGGAATGAATAATAATAATAAAAATGATAATAATAATAATTGCACATCAAAATTTTTTGGTATTTTTTATTGCTCTTCATTTGTTTCCTTTGCTTTTTTTAAAAGATTCTCAATTTCTCGTTACCTCTCAGTACATTTTTTTAAAAGGTTTTTTTTTTAATCCTTTTTGCCATAGAAATATGTATTTAATCACCGAATGAGAGTTTTTGTTCGGATCTTCAACCGTTATTATTTCCGTCTGATGAAGAAACGCTGGAGTATTTGTGATCATGTTGTTAATAAAATGTTTATTGGCTGCAAGGATATGGTGAAGTATTGTTCCGTTTTATGATTTCTCTCTTTGACCAAGTGCTTCCTGGTTTTGAAAAAAAGAAGAAATAAATAAAAGATATATGTGACATTTGAAAAGAACTGAAATAAAACTGTGACGGATGTGTTGGATGAAGTGTGAGTGTTTCTTTAAGGTCTTTCAACCTTCAAATAAAGCAGAAACCATATTCATAAATGACAGAAATACATGTTTAAACCCACAACATTAGAAAATATTAACTAACTCAAATCTATGATCTATATAAAACTACATTTGAATATTTATTAAAATATTTTTTGTATAAAAATTCACAATTTATCTTCAACTGTTAATTAACACTAATACACAGTGAAAATCTGTATTTTAAAATAATAGTTATAATAATAAAAGTTTATGGTTTTTATTTATTTTCAGTTTGGAAATTATCAATATTTGAAAGTTAAATCAAAATCATATTCACATATTCAAACAACTCGATTTGAATTTATTTACATATTAATGCACAGTGAAAATCTGGATAATTATAATAATAATAATGACATGATAATAAATTAAAAAGTAAAAACAACACAGTAACATTATCAATAGAGAGATGTATTGTTGGCTAAGAAATGAAAACCCACACACCATAATAACAATATTATCAAAATCATATTTGTATATATACAAACAACTCCATATGTTTTCAACATAATTATTTATTTAATCTGGGTCAGTACACATTAATAATACATGGAGAAAGACGCAAAATGTGCTAGATTTGATTCAATTCACATTTTATTTCTATAGCTCTTTTCACAATACACATCTTTTCAAAGCAGCTTTACAGAAAATGCATGAGTCCATAAAACAGTGTACAGTGATCTGTTATCAGAGGAGATCGAGTTATGTATTTCAGGAATATACAAAATCACATTTAGCGAAACATGTAAAGGCAGAAACAGCGATTTAGCCAAATTGGCATCTAATTAATTTAATGAACACAATAAAATGTAAACACAATGACAACACGCATGTAAAATAACAAAATGTATTTACTGTTTTACACGGATCTACAGCCAATATGCGCGTGCACGTGAGCAGCCAGTCCCCTCCTCTCGCGAGACTTGGAAGTGGAGCGTAGTAGTGGCGGCGTGAATTCATGCGAGAAGTGGAGAGTTATTTGTGTTATCGGAGAGTGTGCGCGGTATCAGGGGGTGTGTTTGTGTGTATATGTGTGTGTTTGCGGGGAAGCGAGCGAGCGTTTCGTGCGTTTAACGCAACAGCTAAAGCGAGCAAGCTGGCGGACTTCGACATGGCATCGGGCGAGACGCTGTACATCGAGGCGGACGGCTCGGAGATGCCCGCGGAGATCGTGGAGCTGCACGAGATCGAGGTGGAAACCATCGAGACTACGGTGATCGACGGGGACGACGAGGACGAGCACCAGCCCATGATCGCGCTGCAGCCGCTGGGCACCGATGACCCGGGTCAGGTCCACCATCAGGAGGTGATCCTCGTCCAGACCCGGGAGGAGGTGGTCGGAGGGGACGACGGCTTCGAGGACCAGATCCTCATCCGGTGCCCGTCCCCGGCGCGGAGGACGAGTACATCGGCCAGACTCTGCTGACAGTCGCGGGGAAGAGCTCCATGGGGCGGGTGGGGAAGCGAGCGGGTTCGGTGGGGAAGCGAGCGGGTAAACGGAGTTACCTGAGCGCGGCCGAGGCCAGCGGGAGGAAGTGGGAGCAGAAGCAGGTGCAGATCAAGACTCTGGAGGGCGAGTTCTCCGTCACGATGTGGGCATCGGGTGAGTGAGCGAATCTATTTCTAGTGCCAGCGGGGCGTTGTCCGTCCGCAACACGTCCTCGATCCTTCGCACCGAGAACGCGAGCGCACCGGTCCGGGTGTTTTTGTTTTGAACGGAGGCCATGTTTTTATCGGCCGATGGGCGCCGCCATGTTCCCCGAGTCCAGTATGGCGGCCCGTAAACATGGCGCCCGTGCAGCGGGTTGAAGATGGCGCGAGCGCGCGGCAGATGCTGAGTGTAGGCCGCGCGCGCTGCGGCTCCAGGAGACCGAGGGCTAGATTCAGCGGGCTGCGCTCGCGCCACTTTAGATTTAAAAATCCGAGACGGTTGGTCACTTTTAATTTTTAAAACGTTTGGACCTGAAAATAGCTGTGAAGAAGACCGAACTACTGATGTATGTTCGTGTGTTAACTCAACATTACCCCTGTGGATTTACTCTTACGTGGTTAAAAGATTCAAATGTCAGATTTATAGCAGAAATCATCGCGCGTTTGTGTTTATTTGGACTTTTGATGGTTTAAAAGTGTCTTGAAGTCGTTTGGAGGACCCGGATGTGTCGCTGAGGTCGTTCGTGTAGAACTGGAGCAGCGAATTAACTTAAACTCCACTACATTTCGAATCGTTGACTCGTTTGAACCATTAACGTTAGGCTTTGTGTTTCAGATGACAAGAAGGACATCGATCATGAGACTGTGGTGGAGGAGCAGATCATCGGGGAAAACTCTCCTCCGGATTATTCCGAGTACTTGACGGGAAAGAAACTCCCGCCTGGAGGAATCCCGGGATCGATCTGTCAGACCCGAAGCAGCTGGCAGAGTTCGCCAGGTCAGAGACACTCACTGAATAATACAACCACTAAATGTGCTGGATTCATTCTAAAGGTAAACTGATGTGTGTGTATGATATAATCAGGATCATAAATGAATCTGGACTGGGGGAAAAGTAAGTGCTTCCGATATTAAAATGTGGGCAGAGAACTGTAGTAGGGGTGTAACGATTCCCTCATGTCACGATTCGATATCACGATATTATATTATTGCGACAATCCAAGAAGACATGTTAAAAGGTTGGCAAAAACTTAAAGTTGGTTAAAATGCTAAATTTGGTATTTCATTGTGGGGATGATGTTAAATAAATAGGCTTGGATTTGGTGCTGAAACCCAAAGCAGGACAAAAGAGACACCAGAACAATATTATGTATGGAAACTATTTTTAGACGAATATGCTTGAACTCTTTCACTGACTAGGGAAATATAATCATGTAAATAATGAAGGCCGCTTTTTACTGGTAACATCAGACGGTTGGCATTATCAGGACCAACATGTGTGTGTATATCTATATATATGTATGTATATATATATATATATATATATATATATATATATATATATATATATATATATATATTATATTAGTAGTAGTTTAATTATACTGTAGTTTAATTTTATTTAATAATATTGTGACATGATTTATTGTTGCACCCCTAATATAAATCATACCTGTATTTATTTACTGTCTCAGATGTGAATCTGATGAAACTTTCAAGTCAGTTTAAGATCTCTGTGTATTAGGGCTGGGTATTGTAAAAAAAAAAAAAAAAATATATATATATATATATATATATACAATACTAATATCAATATTGACTTCAACTTACTGGTTCCTGAATGATACTTTTTTGGACACCAATTTTATGAAATCCGTTTTAACAAGATTATATGAAATATTGAAAATATTTTTTTCTGTTCGTAGACACTTTTTTTACAGACTATAACTTGTGTATAGATACCACTGGGGGGCAGAATATGTGCCTCGTGAATAAAGCTTGCCACAAATCACTGGCAATAGTAGTCTAATGATTATGAATGTGTTGGATAAAAATAGCAAGGACACTTTTTTATTTATTTATTTATTTATTTTAAATAAACCAGTGTTTTCTGAGTCAGTGTGGACTCGTCATCTCCGCAGTATAACGAACACACGCCTATAGAGCAGAGATTTGTTTGTTTTTCGAATTGGTTTGTTTAAAAGAAGACATCTCCAGCTCTCCTTAGGCCTGTTTCTCATGTCTGTGAAGCCGTATCCTATACGCCGAGTTGGCAGCTATTATACGGCGTATAAACTTCGATGTTTTCCACGATGCCTCGCCACAGCCAATCATTCTGCATGTTTTCGGCTCACTGACGTTGACGAGATTGACCCTTTAGGCAAGAGATTTTTTTGATCCTCAATTTGGTCGGTGGTTGGAACGGAAGTCGATACCCAGCCCTAGTGTGGATGCAGACAATATCAGTTTCAATATCAGGTAAACAATATTCATGTTTACCTTTTTGAAAGACATTAAACTGCAAGTAACAGGACGTTGGTCTTCTGAGATGGTTTGGACGCAGCATGTTTTGACGTGACATTTACTGTTAGTTGTTTTGTTTCTCAGCCCCCTCGGTAACAGTGGCGGTCATTTTGCTCGTAGTCCCGTTGGGTAAGTCTAAGATTGGGGAATAACGTTACACTGGTCACATGAGGGGCTTTTTATTGGTCACTATAGAGTGTCACTGGGTAACTGCATCGAGAAAGGGTGGAAGTGTTCTGAATATGATGAGCATTCTGGGATATCTGAGCAGTGATCGTCTTCGTGTTTGTCTAGAATGAAGCCGAGGAAGATCAAGGAGGACGACGCGCCTAGAACGATAGCCTGTCCTCATAAGGTGAGCGGATCGATCCGTTTGTTTCGTCCGATCGAGGCTTGACGTGTGGTAAACCGGTGTTTCTCTGCTGTTTCTCACAGGGATGCACTAAAATGTTCAGGGATAATTCAGCCATGAGGAAGCACCTACACACGCACGGGCCGCGGGTTCAGCGTGTGCGCGGAGTGTGGAAAGGCCTTCGTGGAGAGCTCCAAACTAAAGCGCCATCAGCTGGTTCACACAGGAGAGAAACCCTTCCAGGTACGCCATCGTGCACTGTGTAAAATCAAGGTTTTTCATTGGGTCGTTTTTAGATGCCAAACCCCTATAAATGATCATCGTCAGTGAGGCAGCTCTGCTTTAGATGATTAAAATGATGAAAATGAAAAACACTGTCCGTTTAAGAACTGATCAATGGCTGTGTTTACATGCACCGCTTCTGTTTCAGTCATGATATTTTTAACTTTGAGCAATGATGGAGCTATACTTGACTTTTCTTAGGAGCATATAAAACAAAACGGCTTCTTGGACAAAATTAAATGTAATATTGTTATTAACAAGGGTTTATTTTAGTTTAGATTACATTTGAGGGCAGCAATTGTATTGATAATGTCAAAATACAACAGACGTGATGTTGCTGTAAAGCATTATAGCCTACTATTCCTGTCAAACTTACAGTTAGTAGTGTTATACAGTAAATCCATGGGGCCAGTTGTTCAAAGGTAATCTGATCGGATTTTAGTTATCTGGATTGGATCAAATCTTGAAAATGGGTTGTTCAAAAGGGAAAGAAGGAATCTGAAATCAGATTAGATCAGGGAATCCAATCCTAGTTTTAATCTGGATCAAACCTTCAGTTTGTGTTGTTCAAAACTTGTCAGTGGGATTTGGATAACTTTGATCCAAAAAAACAGGATTATCCTGATCCCAACAGGGGGTAGGATTTCAAGGTGGATTTCAGGAGAAAATGTAGTAAAACTTTAAAATTGGTCAAATAATACATTTGTATCATTTAGTGTATAAACTTTTATTTATATTTTGCACTTGACTTGTGTAACCATTGTAACAGTGATAAAGAAGACATAGGCTAACAATTAAGCTATTCAGTATAGTAAAGTAAAAATAAAAATAATCTTGTCCCCATTTGTGTTTTGTCTCAAATTAAGAAACACTTACAGTGACCCCATGTTGGCTCTTCTACCTGTTCTTTACACAGCTGGTAGCCCACATTGTGATATGTTGTCCCTTTTAGAGCACTGGTAATCCTGATTTGGTAATCTTGAAAACTGTGAATCTGGATCAGGGTGATCCAGTCCAATGTTGCTTTAAAAAACCGGCATAAAAGTAAGAGCGGATTACCTGATCCTGGATAGAAAAAATGGGATTTCCAAATCCGGATCATTTTGATCCAGATTAAATGTTTTGAACAACTGGCCCATGGTGATGTTGCTGATCTGTGGACACTGGATAGTTCATTCATGGCACAATGTTTCTTCCTGGTTTCCACGTTCAGCGCTGTTTGATCTGTTAATAATGGAGAAATGTGAATGTTTCTCACTAGATCTAGCAGCGATGTTATTACTACAGTGGCGAATTCAAATGTTTTCTTTACTGGATTTGGCTGTGTAGTAACAGTGCTGATGATGAAGATCGGCTCACGCTGCATTGGTCCAAACTGATAAATGATCCGTCATCCAAACAACCACACAATAACGAGTAGCTCAGGTTCGTTCTGCTTACATTACATTTGCCATTTTATGTTGGGCAATGTTGTAGTCACGCCAACGTCTCTTACATTATGAACGCGCTTGCCACGCGCCTACATTTGAATAACGAAATGTTGGTCTGCAGGGAAAATGAACCGCTCGAGTTCCAAAATGCGTATTGAAAACCGAACCGAAAGCCTCGTACCGAACGTGAAGATCTGTGATGAGGAGGAGAGAGTGAACCATCAGGGAAAGTTCATTCTGAAGTGACCTCCTCCTTTAAGCTTTTGTATTTTAGAGAGTTCACGTTTCGATGTGTTGTGTTCTCTTCCATTGGCTCTTAAATAAGTCTCAAACACGTGTTCGAACCCCTCGGTGTTGCGTGTTCTGGCTCTGACTTCCTGTGTTGTTGATTGGTGGTGTACGAGACTGTCATGTGACCCTGTCCTCTTCTGGTGCAGTGCACGTTCGAGGGCTGTGGGAAGCGCTTCTCGCTGGACTTTAACCTGCGGACGCACGTGAGAATACACACCGGGGACCGGCCTACGTTTGCCCGTTCGACGGATGCAACAAGAAGTTTGCTCAGTCCACCAACCTCAAATCACACATCCTCACACACGCCAAAGCCAAGAGCAGCCAATGAACTCGCTCCAGCCTGGCGGAGCGTAACGGACTGAACAAGCGAACCGTCTCAGGAGCCCGACTGATGATGATGATGATGATGATGATGGTCTTCATTCCCCCACTGTTACTTCAGTCTCTGGGCTTCATAGATATATTATAGCTTTTAATTTTCTATCTCTCCAAGTGTGCATATTGTACACTTATTTTTGGGATATGCTTCGTAATGTGACCTGAGAGTTTATGACACAGACTGGGTGATGATGCGTGTGAACGAATGCGTACGCTTCTGTGATGTGTGTGTGTGTGTGTGTGGAACGGGATCATGTGGAGTCGGTCGCGCCGCATCATTCACGGTAATCTGCAGTGTTTCCTGTCCTTTCTTTTCTTTCTTAGAATGTACTGTAAAGGTCTGAACATGAACTGTCCTTTGTTAATATTTACACGCCTGTATTTCAGCAAATGCGATTAAAGAGGGGAAACTGTCTGCTTCCTGGAGTCCAGGTGACATTAATGAGCTTTCAAACTCTTCCCAGAGTTCAGTGGGATGGAGACATGAGATAGGAGTCAAAGTATGAAGAGATTCACACTCCAGATTTAATTTTAGACATGTTTCACTAGTGTGATCAGGACACTATAGTTGATGTGTGTGTGTGTGTGTGTGTGAGGAGAGCAGAATAAAGTAAACTGAGATATTCTCTTCATCCAGAGACTACAGTGACATTTACACACATTACAGACACTCTGAGCTCAAGTGTGTTTTCTGTCATTTACACACACACTGAACGTGTTTATACACTAGAGCCAATAGACTGAGGATGATGATGATGATGGAGTGTGTGAATACACTGGTTTGACTGTATTTAGATTTTAAGTGTTTTTGTCCGATTTATCGGCCGATACTATCGTGATTTCGGCTTTCGCATATAGAGTTATCGGTACCGGCTGAAACTATATATATATATACATCTTTATTTTAGTAATTCAACTTAAACTTAAGTGACATTTCTAGTTTATTTGATTTTTTTTTATTTTTTTTATTACCAAAACGATTTTTAAGACTAAAAAGCTTAATTTATGATTTTTCTTGAGACCGTCACTCAGAGATCGCAACATTGAATTAAACACGCGATTAAAGCAGAGACTCAAACTGAATTTGTGTTTAATTTGCCATTTTGAAAAAAGTCTTGTTGAGGGAATTTCGAGATGTTTGTGTGTCTCTCTGTGTGAACATGACATCACACACACACACACACACACACACACACACACACACACACACACACACACACACACACACACACACACACACATCATGAGGAAGACATCCTGATCTGAACAGTGATCTGACATTCATCAAGAGGAACTGAAGTGTGTGTGTCAAACATTGCAGGTTATTTTAGCTTGTGCTGCCTCTCTGCGTGTGTGTGTGTGTGTGTGTGTGTTGCTTGCATGTCTCTGTTACCTTGGCAACATATTTCTGCATATAAAATTGCATCAAAATGCAGCAGAAACGCTTCTGAACACAACATGAGAAGATCAGCGTAAATAAGAGAGTGAACACATGACTGTAACACACACACACACTTGGCACTGACAGCAGCCAATCAGTGATACAGATGCTGAAATACCACACACACACTTTCTGTTTGTGTGTGTATGTGTGTTCTTCTAGCAGGTCATGGAGGTGGTGTCTCTGTGTGTGTGTGTATGTCTCTCTCTGTGTGTGTGTGTATGTCTCTCTGTGTGTGTGATGCTCTCTCTCTCGTGTCTCTCTCTGTGCGCGCTACTGTTTGTGTCTGTGTCTCTCTCTGCGCGTGTGTGCATGTCTCTCTCTCTCTGTGTGTGTGTGTGTGTCGCATGTCTCTCTGTGTGTGTGTGTGTGTCTCGTGCTGTCTCTCTCTCTGTGTGTGTGTATGTCTCTCTCTTTGTGTCTCTCTGTCTGCTGTGTGTGTGTACGTCTCTCTCTGTGTGCGTGTGTATGTCTCTCTCTGCGTGTGTGATGTCTCTCGTGTGTGTGGCTCGTTTCTCTCTGTGTGTGTGTGTATGTTCTTTCTTGCGTGTGTGTGTATGTCTCTCTGTGTCTCTGTGTGTGTGTGTATGTCTCTCTGCGCTGCTGTGTGTGTGTCTGTCTGCTCTCCTCTCTGCTGTGTGTGTGTGTGTGTGTCTCTCTCTGTGTGTGTGTGCATGTCTCTCTCTGTGTGTGCGTGTATGTCTCTCCCGCTGTGTCTCTCTCTGTGCTGCGCGTACGCGTCCTCTCTGCGCTCGTTCTCTCCGTGTGTGTGTGTACTGTCTCTCTTCGTGCGCGCGTGCGTGCGTATGTCTCTCTCTGTGTGTGTGTGTATGTCTCTTCTCTGTGTGTATTTTCTCTCTCTGTGTGTGTATGTTTCTTCTCTCTGTGTCTCTCTCTCTCTCTGTGTGTGTGTGTATGTCTCTTCTCTGTGTGTGTGTGTGTGTGTGTGTATGTCTCTCTTGTGTCCTCTGTGTGTGTGTGTATGTCTCTCTGTGTGTGTGTGTGTGTGTGTATGTGCGTCTCTCTGTGCTCCTCTCTCTGTTTGTGTTGTGTTGTCTGTGTGTGTGTACTCGTGTGTGTGTGTCGTGTGTCTCTCTTTCTGTGTGTGTGTATGTCTTCTCTCTGCTGTGTCTCTCTGTTTGTGTGTGTGTGTATGTCTCTTTCTCTCTGTGTGTGTGTGTGTGTGTCTCTCTCTCTGTGTGTGTGTGTATGTCTGCTGCTGCTCTGTGTGTGTGTGTGTGTATGTCTTCTCTGTGTGTGTGTGTGTGTGTATGTGTCTTTGTGTGTTCTCTCTTCTGTGTGTGTGTGTGTGTGTCTCTGTGTGTGTGTATGTTTCTCTGTTTGTGTGTGTATGTCTCTCTCTCTGTGTCTCTCTCTCTCTGCTGTGTGTGTATGTCTCTTTCTCTGTGTCTCTCTCTCTCTCTGTGTGTGTGTGTGTATGTGTCTCTCTGTGTGTGTGTGTGTGTGTGTATCTCTCTGTGTCTCTGTGTGTGTATTCTCTCTCTCTCTGTGTGTCTCTCTCTCTCTCTGTGTGTTTATGTCTCTCTCTCTGTGTCTCGTGTGTGTGTGTATGTCTCTCTCTTGTGTGTGTGTGTATGTTTCTCTTCGTGTGTGTGTATGTCTTCTTGTGTGTGTGTGTATGTCTCTCTCTCTTGTGTCTCTCTCTGTGTGTGTGTGTGTATGTCTCTCTCTCTCTGTGTCTCTCTCTGTGTGTGTGTGTGTGTGTGTGCTCTCTCTGTGTGTGTGTGTATGTCTCTCTCTCTGTGTGCTCTGTGTGTGTGCGTATGTCTCTCTCTGTGTCTTCTCTGTGTGTGTGTGTATGTCTCTCTCTGCTCTGTGTCTCTGTCTGTGTGTGTGTGTATGTCTCTCTCTCTCTGTGTGTGTGTGTATGTCTCTCTCTCTGTCTCTCTCTCTCTGTGTGTGTGTGTGTGTGTCTCTCTGTATTCACCGCCACTAATCATTTCAACATTAACAGTATGTTCGTTCAAACTGCATTTGCCTCCATTAATAATGCACACGCCTGGAATTGCTCCTGCATATTATAATTCTTTGTTTATGATATCTGCAGATCTGGTCTGGAATAAGCCGCTTATTCCTCGATCAATAATGCAGAGTGTGATGATGAAGAGTAAACGTGAACGACTGCTTCATCAATATGAACTGCTCAGGAAACCCAAATTCATTTCTGTAAGTGCCGTGTGACTCCAGGGTCTGCTAGATTACATCCGTTCACACACACATATAGTGATTTATTATAGTTTGTAGGATTTGTAATAGTAAATGTCAGCGATGGGACCCTGAACACCGTTTCTTCAAATCTTTTGTGATTTTTGTACTTTTAAAAATGAAAATATGTCTTTCAATGTCGATACACTTGACAGTAAAGGTTCATTAGTCAACATTAATGTATTTACTAACATGAGCAATACATCTGTTAAAGTGTTTATTAATCTTTGTTAATGATAGTTCACAGGGCATTAACCATAATGTTAACAACAATATTACCTAAGATTAATAAATGCTGTAGAATTATTGATCATTCTTAATTCCTGTAATTAATGAACCTTAATTATAAAGTGTTACCGTTAATCTGTAATGTTAGTTTCAAAACATCATTAGTTAATGCACTGTGAATTAATATGCACATAATAATAATAAAAATGGACAAAAGATTAAGATTTTTTTAAAGTCCCCTGTGGTGTAAATCCAGCATTTAATGTTGTTTATGTGTGTGTGTGGTGTGTTTAATCCGCTTTAACACACACATGTGTAAGTTGATAAGTGTTCAGCATTGCTGAGTATTTCTTTTCTTAAAACTGCAGTGAACCAAAGACAGTCTCAGAAACATAGATTCGCTCATACTAGATCAGGGCGAGGGTGTCGAGTTACATTCAATATATTTTAAGGCATGAAGAAAAATCATTTAAATATGCAATTTTGGTGATTAAATATGAGTTTTAAGGGATACAATGATTGACTGACAGTCAGACCTTTATAAACGCTGTATAAATATACTGTTCATACACTGAAAAAAAATACCATTTTCACTCAGAAGTTGCTTCTAAAATTCACAAGCAATTAAAAATTAACGACAAGGAACGTATTAAATTAAACATAGCCAAAGGATGAAAAGGCATTTTCTTGTAAAACCATCCAATAATCTTAATGTGTCGTTAGTTACGTAAACTAATGCATTACCTGAAGGTGAGCTTATGCAATCTATTAATCTCACATGTAAGTCATAAAAATCTTGTTAAAATGCATAAGGCAATTCCATATTTTCTTTTAATATTAATAGTAATATATTAAATGGAAGCTCCTCTGTTGATGTTAATCTCTGCTTTATGCAGATCATCTTTACTGATGTGAACCTTCAGGACTCAATCACATTTTAATATCGAAGTAGATGGAGAACACCTGATGGGCACAAACTAACGAGTCATTAATCGACATCGCAGGCTTGTTTAAACAAGATCATGACAACACAAATGATCACACACACACACACCAGTCTTTAACCCTCAGTGTCGAGAACTCATGACTGAAACTGCTCGTCTCTAAACGTTTCTTTGAACAATTACAGGATCTCGCCTCTCAGTCTCCTGAGGAACGCAAGGATAACACTTCTAAAAATAATTACCCAGCATGCAGTGCAGCGCTCCACTGCGAGACGTGTCACTTCATACAGACACGGCAAATCTTCTGTGACGGTGCCCAGATAGCACAAGGCTGTCTGATCTCCTATTTACATCTGGAAGACGTATTTAAAGAGTGTTTGCTCTTCTGCAAGACGTCTTTAGGACGTTTCCTCTCAGGTGTCAAATAGACGTTTATAAGATGTCTCTAAGATGTAATGATTTAGAATGCACGTTAAACTGACATCTTCTAAACATCTATTTGACATCTGCAGGAATCGTCCTATAGACGTCTTGCAGAAGAGCAAACACTCTTTAAAATACGTCTTCTAGATGTAAATCAGAGATCAGACAGCCTTGTGCTATCTGGTGTGCGTTTCTTCCTGAGTGCCACTTACAGCGAGATGTATTGCCCTTTCCCTTTACATATCAAATGCATAACTGCAGAGGAGCCATTTCTAGCTAACATTGAACATTCTCTCAAAAGTTATGAACAAACGTTCTTCTGGTGTTTTAATAATGTTCCCAAAACACCAGCGCAAAAGGGCTATTCAGTGTTGATGGAGGTTATCTGAAAGCGTTCATAACCGTTACTCCAGGACGTTCAGAGGACTTTAAAAGTCTTTTTTCCAGTGTTCAATAAAAGGCCCGTTCACACAACATATAAAGATATAGTTTTAAAAATAGAAATGTAAAAATTTTAGAACGATTTTTTTCCAAAAACAAACCCTGACAGCCAATCAAAATCCCTCCTGCTTTTAAAGAGACAGAGACACTGCAGCGCTTATTATAAACGGATTCGAATATCATGTATTGGCGTAGATTATAATATAGTTCTAGTTCTTGTATTTGGTGTGAAATGCAAAAGTAAAAAATAATCAAGGAAAAAATATTGTAAACATTCAGGAGTAACGTTTTAATGGGAACGTGAGCAAAACGTGTGAGGCGTCATCTCAGATTCTTCAAAATCACGAATCCGTTGATTTACGTATTAAAACATTTCAGCAGAAAGCTAAACTCTCATTAGAAAACTATTTTATATCAGAAGCATGAAGCATTAACATAATCAGTGTGAACACATGAGTCATTTTCACATTTTATTTTACACAATGTAACATGTTTGTATGCAGTGTCTGTATTATTCCATAAAACAAAGAAATATACAAGTCATAGTATTTTACTATATGCAGGAAACAGTATTTAATTTGTGCTTTAAAAAACATGGGCTTGTCCACTGTCCTTCTGATCTCAAAGTCTGATCCTCGAGATGTGTGAGACGACACCACACACACACACACCGTTCCTCCTCAGTCTCTGTCTCGCTCTCCAGCACTGTGATCTAAACACTCTTACATCAGGATACACTGGAGGAGAAGCAGGCCTGAAGATATTGAGGGGGTATAATCCCCTTTCACAAGATGTTAAATAAGTCTCTGATGTTCCCAGAGTGTGTGTGTGTGTGTGTGAGAGAAGTTTTAACTCAAAACTCACTTTTGAGGGTGAAAAGCGTAAAATTTTTGTGTGTGTGTCCCTTTAAAAGCAAATGAGCTGCTCCTCCCGGCACAGGGGCGGAGCTTCAAAAACTTGTGTGAGTATGTGGTGTGTGTGTGTGTGTTTGAGCAGCTCAGATTACCTCACACACACACAAACACACTGAACTGTTTAAAACGTTTAGCCTTTGATTAGCATATTCTGTCTTGATAATCTAATAATCGTGCTCCGGGCGGGGTTATGTAAATCTTAGGGTTAATGATGTCACTACCTCGGGAGGAAGCTCGTGTAGTTCCTGCCAGCCGTTTGTTGTAGTCCTTAAAAAACGATTTCTGTAAGAGCAAATCTCTCCCTTTGCTCTGAGCTTTGAGCGTTGTAACTTTGCGGATGTTGTTTTCGCTCAGACACATTACACAGCTAACTGGAAATGTTATCCTTTACCACCTCTGTGTGACACCAGCTCATTTGAATCACATTCAATTACCTACAATCACTCAGTCCTCTAAAATCCATTTTGTAGTTTATCGTCCCCCAGATCAACTTGGCAGTTTCTCGGAGGAGCTTGACGTGCTACTCTCATCCTTCCCTGAAGATGGCACTCCTCTTATAACTCTCAGATTTCCACGCCTGCTTGCCTGAACCTCAAATGAGTATCTACAGAGGCTACTCACAAATCAGGTAACCAACTGGACCTTATCTACACGCCATACTGCACTACGGACAATACACTGGTCACTCCACTGCACACCTCAGATCACTTCCTCCTCAACCTGCCACACACTCCTCCACAGGTCACCTTTACGCTCTCACCTATCCTCTTTGGTCTCATCCACATTTCCTCCACCTGATCACCTCTCAACACTAGATACTATCAGGTAAAACGGAAACTCTTTTCTCCACTTTAACATCCTGCTTTCCAGTCGCCCTACTACCTGTCCGCTTGATCCTATCCCCACTAATCTACTTCAAGCCGTTTCTTCCTCAGTTGTACCCTCACTCACACAAATCATAAACACATCTCTTCACACTGGTACCTTTCCCACAGCTTCGAGAAACCCCACTGCTCAAGAAACCCAATCTAAATCCAGCACATCTCAGAAAGTTACAGACCAGTATGTCCTCTTCCATTCGTCACAAAAACACTTGAAAGAGTTGTTTTCAACCAGATCTCCTCCTTTCTTACACAGAACAACAATCAGTCTGGTTTCAAAAGTGGACACTCAACTGAGAACGCCCTGCTCTCAGTAACTGAAGCTCCAAAGAGCAGCTTCAATCCTCAGTCCTCATCCTGCTGGATCTGCTGCCTTTGACACAGGTAACCACAAGATCCTCCTGTCGATCCTAAAGATGAAGGGCATCTTGGGAACTGCACTCCAATGGTTCAAGTCTTACCACTCAGGTAGGTCATTTAGGTGTCGTGGAGAGGTGTGGAATCTAAGACTCAACATCTATCTACTGGAGTGCCTCAGGGCTCAGTGCTGGGACCGCTCCTCTTCTCCATCTAAATGACATCACTAGGATCTGTGATTCAGAAACAGGGCTTTTCCTATCATTGCTACGCTGATGACACCAACTCTACCCCTCATTCCAGCCTGATGATCCGACGGTATCTGCTTGTATCTCAGCCTGTCTGACTGACATCTCTGGCTGGATGAAGGACCACCACCTTCAACTAAACCTTGCGAAGACAGAGCTACTTGTGATCCTGGCCAACCCAACACTTCATCACAACTTCTCCATTCAGCTAGGCTCATCATCCATAACTCCATCAAGGTCAGCTAGGAACCTTGGGGTTGTAATTGATGATCAGTTGAACTTCACAGACCACATTGCTAGAACTGCCCAGTCCTGCAGATTTGCCTTGCACAACATTAGGAGGATCAGGCCCTTCCTTACAGAGCATGCTACACAACTCCTTGTCCAAGCACTTGTTTTATCCAGACTGGACTATTGTAATGCTCTCCTGGCTGGTCTTCCAGCTTGCTCTGTCAAACCTCTACAACTGATCCAGAATGCTGCAGCCAGAGTGGTCTTTAATGAGCCGAAGAGAGCACACGTCACTCCTCTCCTCACAAAATTGCACTGGTTGCCAGTTGCCGCTCGCATTAAATTCAAGGCACTGACGTTTGCCTACAGAACAACCACTGGCACTGCTCCCTCTTACCTAAACTCACTACTCCTAGACTTATGTGCCATCCAGAAACTTAAACTCTGCTAGCGATTGTCGTCTTGTGGTACCATCTCAAAGAGGCACTGTCTTTCTCGGACCTTCACCATGACTGTTCCTGCTGGTGGATTGATCTGCCCAACTCCACCAGAGCTTCTGAGTCAGTAGTGTTTGCAGCAATACTAACACTTCTCTTTTCTCTTCTATTCTTAAAAACAAAACTGTGTTAAATTAAACTGAGAGGGGTTCAGAGCACTTACGTATTGTTGTCCTACTGTTAGTTTCACTGCTTCTATTGTTCTCATTTGTAAGTCGCTTTGGATAAAAGTGTCTGCTAAATGAATAAATGTAAACGTAGACTACAGTTAGAAAAGTTAAATCATAATCAACCCCCCCTTAAATGTTTCAAAATCTGCTTAAAAAGAAGAACAAATATAATTTTCTCTTTGAATTAAAATAATTTTTCTGACCCCATGGCAGATATTTGTTCTTATTTTAAGCTCAAACTGAATTTGTATGGATTTTTCAGCCATTTTGCTTCTTCTCCACTAAATATCTTGATTTAAGAATGTTTAGATATTTGTATTTGTGCTGTAAAAAACAAGATGGATCATTTCCAGTAACACACACACACATCAGGTGTCCCACACAAGTGAAGTGCAACATCCTCCATTATAATGTGCTTTCCAGAACCCACTCCGACTGGGTCAGAGCCGATCTCGGTCTCTCTCCGGCGGTCATCTTCGGATATCCCCCCGCTCGCGGATAGACTGCGCTGGGAGCGACTCAGGCTCGCGGATGGATGCTTCAGACCCGTATACGGGTGTCTTGTATGTCTCTACGTTGAGAGGAGTGACGTCGGCTGACCCGGACACATCCCACCGGCACCGTTTTGTACTGGTGGAGGTTCTGGAGCTGTGCTCTCCGGGACGCCGGCGTCACCATGGTGGAGTGACGCGCGTACGGTGGGGTGGCGGACCTTAGCCGAGTTGTTCTTGTTGGAGTTGTCTGGCGGCTCTATGTTGATTTGCGTGTTCGCGCACCGAACGCAATGGACTCGGGATGCCAGGATGCCAGCTGTGGCTAGCTGCGAATGTGCTAACGGTCCAATTCGGACAGTTTAGCTGGGATGGTTCCGACTCCGGCGACATTTCCGACACGCATCCGACCCAGAATCTGCTTGGACATGGACTTGATGACGCCGCAAACCTCAGACTGCGAGCGCATGTCGCAGGAGCTCCACGCCTTTGCTCCGCGCCGTCAGGCTGGCACACCGCGGTCACGCGCAGATGAGGAAGATGATGAACGCCAGGACGGAACGCTACGATGATGCCGCCGATGATCACCACAATGGTGCCGCGAGGAACTGCGACTGCATGAAGTGACAGCGCATGTACTGCGGCTCCGTGGAGAAGTGCACGCAGCCCACCACACGCGTGGCCGTTAGTGTGGTCATGGCGTCGTCGTAGATCGCCAGCACACAGAGGTCGTACATTCGTGCCGGCCGCCAGGTTGTTGACCGTGATGCTTTTACTGGTTCGGAGGAATCATCCTGCAAACAGAGGAACAGCGATCAGCAAACATGCACATCGGCTAGCATTCAGCGATGAGCTAAGCTGAGTTCAGCACTGACGGTGCGTCACAATTCGTAGTGTAAGATGTGCGAGTCAGTGAAAATTACAGCAAGAAAAAGCGCACTTTAAATACTCAGATGACGCACGTAATTAACTGAAAAACGTAATTTAATAACCAAATAACCGTATAAAATGACGCCACTAAATGTAGAACAAAACATTTGTGCATCTGTTTTGAGAAATTGATTATTTGAGGATCTGGATATTTGATTTATTATTTTATTTTTATTAGGAGAAACTTCCATAAAAGTGTTTAATCAATGTTTTAAAGACATTTAAAGTACAATAGTTAAATGAAGATTTGATGGCAAATCACTTTTAAACAAGTATTACAAAAGCATCGATCATCATCTGAGCAACTGTTCTGAGAATTTGATTTATTATTTTAGCATTTGAACATTTAATTTTTAATTTAAGTTGGATAACCTCCATAAAACGTCTGTCAACACACGCAATGATAGACTTTAACTATAAATTAAATAATAATTGGAAAGTATGACAGACAAAACAAACATGCTGTCATGAACAAACCAAGCAACGAAGTCTCTGGGCTGGAGAAAACAGGAACTGCAATTCCATTCATTTATTTGTATAGTGAATAAGTGCATTTGTAAGTGCGATAAAAGTGTATTTTATGAAAGCAAAACTCAAAACTGACCAGTGCATGACTACAACACTTGATCCACTTAAATACGATCTGATTCTTTTACTTCTCTATATTGTATTATATATAAAACCGAGTACTGTGTTCAGGAAGGGTCACAGCACTCGCATATGGTGTTCTGTTGTTAAGTTTAACAGCTTCTGTTGCTACTTTACATTGTTGCACTTTTGGATAAAAGTGTCTCCTTTGAAATCTATCAGATGCAAATGAAGATAAAGGGTGATAAAGTATTTTTATAAACGCAAAACTCAAAATTGCCCAGTGCATGAAAAAGCTAGTTTTGTATGAAGCGTCTTGCCTAAAAGGTGTCTCTAATCCAACAGCCTTACCTGTACACTAACGAGTCGTCGTAAGTGCCGTTGTATTGGACCTGGAACATTCCGGATCCCGGGAATATTCCTCTGGAAGTTGAACTTGACCAGAGCCGAGGAAGCGGTGATGTCAGAGATCAGGACTCTCTTGTCCTGCCTCTCCCTTAGTGTTGCCTATGGCAGAGCCGGCTTCGGTCTTGGCAGAGGTGGCGATGTCGGAAGGATCCCGGGTCCGGCTCCTGGACCAAACTGGTGTCGTTGGTGAAGTGCGGGAGTTTAGTGATGGTCAGATCCACCGTTTGCTGAGCCTCCCCAGATGGGTTGGAATGCGACACAAGTCAGACGATCCCGAGTCCTTCACCGTGCTGATCCAGGATGTCCAGCGTTCCGTCGGCGTGGACGGCGTCCGACTAGGAGTTGAACACGAGCCTGCCGTCCGGAGCGATCCAGTGTATGACGGGATGCGGGTCTCCGCGGGCTTTGCATCGTAAAGAAACCTGCTGGCCTTCAAGCGCACGGGTTTCCTGCGAGTGACGAGTGATCAGCGGCGGCTCGCACAGGAACTCCTCTTCGGAAACGGTCCAGAAGTAGCGTCCGGCGCGATGTGTGGCGCCGCGCACGTCTCCAGATCGTCCTCGCGTCGGTAAGCCGTCGCAGCCACAGCAACTCGCAGTTACAATGCAGCGCGGGTTTCCCCCGAAGCTCAGCGCGAACGGCGGACGGACCCAAAACGCCTGATGTGGCCAGAACTCCGCGCGCTGGAAAACCGGATCGCGGCGGGAAGCTTATGCAGCTTGTTCAGACGTGACATCCAGTCGCTTGAGCTTCTGAAGCCCGGAGAACGTTCCTTCAGGGATGTAGTTGATCATGTTATGATCCATGTTTAAAGTGTGCAAGCTAATCATGAGCTGGATCGCGATCCAAGGCACGCTTTCCAAGTTGTTGTAGGAGCAAATCGCAGCTCTTCGAGAGCCAGGAGGTCGTTAGACGCTCCGATGTGGATGTGTGTGAGCTGGTTGTTACTTGAGGATTAGATGGTGAAGCTTTGACATGCCGCTAAACGTGTCGTTGGTTATATGCGTCAAGCGGTTGCTGTCCAGATGAAGCGCGCAGGTTCTCGAGGTCGTTGAAGGCGTGAGGCGTGACAGAGACCGATGGTGTTCCTCGAGAGAGTAGGTCCACTCAGTTTGGTCATGTTGGCGAAGTTCCTTGCGCTTGATTCCCGTGATGAAGTTGTCCCCCAGTCTGAGTTCGACGGTGCGCCGGTCGATGTTCGAGAGGACAAACAACAGACCCTTTTTATCGCACAGGGTTGCCAGATTGGGGGACAGAACCTGGCAGATGCAGCGCTTCGGACAAACCTGGATCTTCTGGGCTTTCAGCGCCATCACAACAAACATCAGGTAAACCAGTAGAATCTCCATCGGGGCTGCTGGTGTTGGTTAAACAGACCTGTGTGGGAAGCAGACGTGAGAAAACGTGAGTCTGGAGAGATTAGTTCAGCAAGGACGCGTTAAATTGTGACAGGAAAGACATTTATAATGCTACAAAAGATTCTATTTCAAATTTAAAAATAAAATAAAAATAAAATGCATTCACATCGACAAAAATGACTCTTTTCAACACTGATGTGTGTTGATCATCAGATCCTCATATTAGAGTGATTTGTGAAGGATCATGTGACACTGAAGACTGGAGTAATGATGATAAATTCAGCTTTGATCACAGGAATAAATTACACTTTACTGTATATTCACATAGAAAACAGATGATTTACATTAGAATAATATTCACAATTTACTGCATCTTTGATCAAATAAATGCAGCTTTGGTGAGCAGAAGAGACTTCAAAACAAACTTTTGAATGGTAGTGTACACTACACGCAATGACTGAGTATGTTGTGTTAAAAAAGTGTTCAAAGTAATTATGTGTGAAATTTACAAGCAGTTTCAGAGTAAATAGTTTATTTTCAGGCTTGCATTGAAGTATTTCCTTTATTTTCCTTTTAATGTTAGTGCAGATTTAGCATTTTTAATAGTTATTTTAGTTTAAAAAAATGTGGATGTGACCCCACGAGTCGTCGAATCTGTATTTCAATTTCTATTCATTATTAAGTCTGTTTTACCAGAGGACAGATGTGTGTATTCAGGAGCGTAACACACGAGCTACAGACTCCAGGACTGTTTTTCTGCTTTATATAATCATGTACAAACGACTGGTTCTCACAGAACAGCATGTCTGGAGCTTTGGGGACATTTACACTAAATCTCGTGCTCTGTCTCTGATATGATCATGTTGATGCTTTCATCTGTGTGTTCGTTCGGTGATGAAAGACAGAATTATTCTGATGTCTCAGACACAGAAAGCATGAACACAGATGGACAGAGCACGTCAGTGATTTCGCTCGGCTCTTCGTCGTTCCTCATGTTCCTCATTAACTTGCACAGCGTATTCTCTGGATGACTCTAAAGTCCTTGACGAGATTTAACATTTCAGTTTTTAATAGGATGGTTCTTTGCTAAGATCATGAATGTTTAAATTGAAGTGTTTAATCATGTGTGAATTTGTTGTTATACGGTTCTAGGATGACAAAAACGTGTTTTAAATCTTCCCATTAATTATTTCTCAATGCTATTTGAACGTCCAAAACATCCAGTTTTTTAATGTTTTTAAAAACGTTTTTTTGCTTGGTCATGTGAACGTTAACTATGGAAGCTTGTTTCCGTCACAGAATAAAATATTTTAAAAGATAATTCTGACTTTATTAAGCAGAATTGCAAGATATGAATCAAATTGCGATATATAAAGTCAGAATTGCAAGATACTAAGGGTCGCAATTATGGGAGAAAGTCAGAATTGCACAATTCTGATTTTATATATTCGCAATTGACGTTATGCACAGGCTGCACAACGTACTGAACTTCAGCCAGCTCCTTGTTTCCTGTCTGTCATTATTGGCCAAATTGATTAATTCAGGTGTGTCTGATTATTGTTGCCATGACTACTGAGGTCAGGCACACCTGGATTAATCAGTTTGGCCAATAATGGCAGACAGGAAACAAGGAGCTGGCTGAAGTTCAGGAAGTAGTGCAGCTGTGCATAAAGCCCATTATATCTCACAATTCTGACTCTAATATCTCACAATTCTGACTTTATATCTCAAAGATCAAAGCTGAATTTATCATCATTACTCCAGTCGTTCAGTGTTCACATGATCCTTCACTAATCACTCTAATATGAGGATCTGATGATCAACACACATCAGAGGAATCCATTCATTTCTAAGGCGGCATGTGTGACTGTTGTTTCTCAGCACCATTAAACCTGTTTTTTTTTGTGCTCACACAACAAGTGCCGAAAACGTTTAGCAAGTTTCGTACCATTACAATGAAGTTTAAGATCCACATCATCCACATCTAAACTTATTTGAATACATAATAAGTTAATAACATTTACACATTTTCTCATTATTGCTCATTTTTACTCATAACTCATTTATCCTCATTATTGCTCAATATAACTCATTGCTAATTATTGCTCATTATTACTCATTATTGCTAATTATAACTCATCATAACTCGTTTATACTCATTACTGCTAATTATAACTCATTATTGCTCATTATTACTAATCATAACTCATTTCTACTCATTATCTGCTCATTATCACTCATTTGTGCGTATTATTACTCATTAATGCTCATTAATACTCATTATAACTCATTATGCTCATTATTGCTCATTGTTGCTAATTAGTGCTCATTATAACTCATGATTGCTCTTTCTTATGTTAACCCCTCCTCTCCACAGCTAACAAACATACTTTAAGGACGTTTTGCTAACATTATCATTAAGTTATTAAAATGTTATTTCTGAACGTTCAAAACATAATTTTTTTAAATGTTCTAAAATGTTTTTCTTGGTTATGTGAACGTTTTGAAATGTTGCCATTTGTCTCAGAACATTCAGAGAACCTTGTAACGTTCCCATGGTAACGGATGATGTGATGTTTCGCTCTTCAAACATCATTATGGGATGTTGCTTTTGAGATAAGTAGCAACATCTGAAAACGTTAGACGAACGTCCACCTAAAACGTTTCAGAAATAAAAACGTGAGCGATGTGTGAATGATGTTCTGAGAAGATTATTGACGAGCAGAGGCCTTCGTTAATGTTCACGTCTGTAACCCTGAGCGATTCGAGGGTCGAGAAGGTTCAGGAACTGATGAACTGTCTGTTGTGCTTCTGTTGTGATTTCAGAACCTTCATCTGCATCACTCAGATCAGTCAGATCCTCTCAGCACAGCGAGACAGTGAGTGAAGTCTATTCTCTTATTACTGAGTGTGTGTGTGTGTGTGTGTGTGTGTGTAGCTGACAGCGACCCAGCAGACAGACATTAATGATGAACACAGTGACTGCACACACACACACACACACACATTCATGAGAATGGATCACAGTATCTAGTGTTACTCCTGGAAGGAGTTTTTGAGTTTGGGGTCACATGGTCTTCCACTGTTCATCAAACTATATGACGGAAGTCACTCAAACTGATTCCCATCATCCTCTCCAGAATATCTCCTCTTGTGTTTGTACATGATGACAATATTCATATTCAGCTGGACTGTCCCTTTAAGAGGATCATCCACATCTACACAACTTATATGAATATTATACAGATTATCTCAAATCAAACAAATGTTTACAATATTAATGCCAATGGCTTCTACTCGGGAAATACAGTTTTGTTTTTTATCACATTAAAAGCCTAAAAACAGATTTACACATAGATAGATATATGTTGATCATAGATGGATGAATAAAGATGTGAGGCTTTTAACCCTTTAGAACCTGAAGACAAAATCGATCCATCCCGTTTCAGATCCCCGAAGGTGAATCGACCAATAGAAGAGCCCGTTATTAAACTCACACACAGTCCAGTGTTTCCTGCAAACGCTAAATTAATATAATATCCTTCGAGCCTGAATCCGGCATACCGACACGGGCTGAAGGCCAGTGCTCATACTGGGACTAACCTGGAGCTGCCACTCAAACCAGTGCAAACTGCGCTCACCATAACACGGAGAATCCAGAGATATAATAATAAGACATCAGTTATTAATCCTCAAACACGCACCCGTTCCCCGTGCAGTAACGGCAGACTGACCTTGCAGAGGAACGGCACTGCGTTCTTCATGTTATTTGCATCGCATCGGCTTTCTTAAGATCTGGGAGATGAAGACGCGTCTGGAATAATAACGCGTCTAAAGGACGGACGGGTGCAAGGATGAGGATCCATCGGGAATAAAATCATTTATTATTATTATAATCATGATTTACCTGTAGAAGGATCAGCTTTGCTTCATAAAGGCAAAGCGCGTTTTCCCACAGAAATCTCCAAGTCACCGCATTTTCAGCAGGTCCTCCTCCTCCTCCTTCTTCTTCTTCTTCCAGATGACCCAGATATGTCCCTGGACATCAGAAGCTCTCGCATCCCTCTCTCCTGGCGCTCTTCCACATCTGTGTGACCTGTGAGTGATTAAAGCCTCGGTGTCGATCTTATATTCATCAGATGTGTGCTAATAAACCCGCAGGCAGGATCGCCTCTCCGCATTACAGTGATGCGCCCAGTCCGCCAATCCTAGCACGGCGAGGGCGAGGCTCATGAATATTCATTAGGTCATGCTGCAGTCCGTCCAATCGGCCGGCTCGCTCTGGAATATTAATCAATCCATGCTGACGTTTAGACATTACCGTTATATATATAACAATAAAAATATACGTTATTTGGAAAGCAACCAGATAGCGTTATATTATATATATATATATATATATATATATATATATATATATATATATATATAACATACAGTGTATAGTATTAAAACGTACAATATATAACGGGTAATGTCTAAATGTATTGTTCAGTTACACTAATATTAACAAATAAAAATATATTTGATTTGTTATTATACACACACACACACACACACACACACACACACACATAATATATATATATATATATATATATATATATATATATATATACATATATATATACATATATATATATATATGAATGAAATACTAAACAATAACATATTGCTATTTATTGTAGCCCATTAGTGTTTATAATTTAGTAACACTTTACAATAACATTTTATTTGTTAAAATTAGCACAACTGAACAATACGACATTACCCGTTATATATTGTATAATGTTTTATTCATATATATATATATATATATATATATATATATATATATATATATATATATATATATATATATATATATATATATATATATATATAGCAACCAGATAGTGTTATTTATATATATATATATATATATATATATATATATATATATATATATATATATATATATATATATTGCACAATTCTGACTTTATATCTCGCAATTGACGTTATGCACAGCTGCACAACGTACTGAACTTCAGCCAGCTCCTTGTTTCCTGTCTGTCATTATTGGCCAAATTGATTAATTCAGGTGTGTCTGATTAGTGTTGCCATGACTACTGAGGTCAGGCACACCTGATAGTATTAAAACGTACAATATATAACGGGTAATGTCTAAATGTATTGTTCAGTTACACTAATATTAACAAATAAAAATATATTGATTTGTTATTACACACACACACACACACACACACACACATAATATATATATATATATATATATATATATATATATATATATATATATATATATATATATATATATACATATATATACATATATATATATATATGAATGAAATACTAAACAATAACATATTGCTATTTATTGTAGCCCATTAGTGTTTATAATTTAGTAACACTTTACAATAACATTTTATTTGTTAAAATTAGCACAACTGAACAATACGACATTACCCGTTATATATTGTATCATGTTTTATTCATATATATATATATAACACTATCTGGTTGCTTTTCAATGGATCATCATGAGTTTGAAAAACTAATTAATGACATGTTGTAGCTTGTCAGTGTTTATATTGCGGTAAGGTTTATATTTACAATAAGGTTTTGTTTGTTAACATTTACGTATTACTGAACAATAGATGTATTACACTTAGTTAATGTTCATTTGATGTTGGCGGTGCGTTGTTATCGTCCAATAGGGAAACGCGGATGTGGAATATTAATGTGGTCATGCTGACGGTGAGCTCTTCTCCTCCAATGGCGAGCGCGGGCTCATGAATATTAAGTGCTTGTCCTTCGCCATAGTAGGACTAGCAGATTCTGTTCTTCCAGAGAAAACGCCTTTCTGGAGACATGCGCCGACTCAGATCGCAGATAAACAGTCGGATGCTGTCAGATGGATGGATGTGATTGATAGATTGATGCCAGGAGACACATCATCATCAGCTCATATCTGAGGTCAATAAAACATGCATGTGTTCGCGCATGTCTGTTTTCTCATGTGTTTAAAATAGAGTGGTGGATCCTCATGACAAACTGCAGATTACAGCAAACGTCTCCTTCAGTACTGTAGTTTGTTTAGTTAAAATAAAACACTGGTTTACAGAATTTGAGCATTCAAGTATAAGCAATTTTATAAATGTGAGGAGCGATCAGTTGTCCTCTCACATTTATGAGGTTTTGAGCCATAAATGCCTGTTTTGTTGCTTTTAAACTAATAATTTTTAAGAGTAAAACACACTGACACATAAAAGCCTAAATGTCTAAATGTCATAAATGTAACAATTTATTGATTGCAATTTGTATTTCCGTACATCATTTGCATTCTGTTCTGTTTCATGTGTAGTGTTATGATGACTGAAGCGGGTGAAATGACACGATGCTGGGTCTATCTGCTGTTGTTGATGAGGAACTGCTGGTGTGTGTGTGAGTCTGTGTGCTGGCCGCTCCTGCTCTTCATCTTCAGGAAACCTGTCAGCTCATCATGAGGAGGATCCGCTATATTACGACTCCAGCGCGGCTCCGAGACCCGGAGCAGCTCTGCTAGCTCAGCGGAGATAGTCTGAGAGCACACACACACACACACACACATCAGCAGAGACCGACATCTGTGTGTGTGTGTCCAACTCAACGTCATGAAGCTATAGAGCAGTTTCAGGAGTTCTGGGTGGTTGCTAGGGTGTTGCTATGTGTTTCCTAATATGCTCTCTAGGTGGTTGCTAGGGTGTTGCTATGCATTTCCTTAATATCTTCAGGGTGGTTGCTAGGGCGTTGTTATGCATTTTCTTAATGTGTTCTGGGTGGCTGCTATGTGTTTCCTAATGTGTTCTGGGTGGTTGCTAGGTAGGGTGTTGCTATGCATTTCATAATATGTTCTGGTTGGTTGCCTGGGCATTGCTATGTGTTTCTTAATGTGTTTTGGGTGGTTGCTAGGGCGTAGCTACAGTATGTGTTTCCTTATCTGTTTTTGGAGGGTTAGGCATTGCTTTGCATTTCCTAATATGTTCTTGGTGGTTGCCTGGGTGTTGCTATGTGTTTCCTAATATGTTTTGGGTGGTTGCTAGGTTGTTGCTATGTGTTTTCCTGATGTTATGGGTGGTTGCTAGGGTGTTGCTATGTGTTTTCCTGATATGTTATGGGTGGTTGCTTGGGCGTTGCTATGTGTTTCCTAATATGTTCTGGGTGGTTGCTTAGCCGTTGCTATGTGTTTTCCTGATATGTTATGGGTGGTTGCTAGGGTGTTGCTATGTGTTTCCTAATATGTTCTGGGTGGTTGCTAGGGTGTTGCTATGTGTTTTCCTGATATGTTATGGGTGGTTGCTTGGGCTTTGCTATGTGTTTAATAATATGTTCTGGGTGGTTGCTAGGGTGTTGCTATGTGTTTTCCTGATATGTTATGGGTGGTTGCTAGGGTGTTGCTATGTGTTTTCCTGATATGTTATGGGTGGTTGCTAGGGTGTTGCTATGTGTTTCCTAATATGTTCTGGGTGGTTGCTTGGCCGTTGCTATGTGTTTTCCTGATATGTTGTGGGTGGTTGCTAGGGTGTTGCTATGTGTTTCCTAATATGTTCTGGGTGGTTGCTTGGCCGTTGCTATGTGTTTTCCTGATATGTTGTGGGTGGTTGCTAGGGTGTTGCTATGTGTTTTCCTGATATGTTGTGGGTGGTTGCTAGGGTGTTGCTATGTGTTTCCTAATATGTTCTGGGTGGTTGCTTGGCCGTTGCTATGTGTTTTCCTGATATGTTATGGGTGGTTTCTAGGGTGTTGCTATGTGTTTCCTAATATGTTCTGGTGGTTGCTAGGGTGTTGCTATGTGTTTCCTAATATGTTCTGGTGGTTGCTAGGGTGTTGCTATGTGTTTCCTAATATGTTCTGGTGGTTGCTAGGGTGTTAATATGCGTTTCCTTATAGGTCCTGGTGGTTCCTAGGGTGTTGCTATGTGCTTTTTAATATGTTCTGGGTGCTTGCTAGATACATTGATAAATTGTACAAAACTGATATATTATTTTTTATGCGTCATGCAGTTTAAATCTCAGAACATATTTCCAGTATTAAAATGAGACATTTATGTATGACTATGTGAAAACATCCTGACTTTAACTCAATAATGTGTGTGTGTGTGTGTGTGTGCTGTGCCTTCATGTGCTGGAAGTCATTGATGCCCAGTTTGGGAAGGCTAATGCAGGAGATGTGGACCAGCTTTCGGCCTGTGATGAAGTTCTCTGTGAAACACGCCTGAGGGAACCACACATCAGCGCTTACTCAGTTCAGTGTCATGCACACGTCTTCCACTATACTTAAACATTTAACTTATTATATACTTATTATTTTTTATATAATATAAAGATGAGCCAGTGAATCTTCTGCTGACATGATGCAAACGCAGCACAGCTGAGTAATGCTCATAATCATATCAATAACAGATCAACTTTACTGAGGAGAACTAAACACACAAGATAACAGTATGAAGTGTGTTACCTTTGAATAAATAACCTATCCTCCTCATCACTATATTTATAATAATATATTATGAAATATAGTTGACCTTATACTGTGGAAATCCAATGGACTCGATCCAGAGCGCCACATCCTGACAACTCCAGTGCAGGAACTCCATGTTGTGTTGGGTTGCTATGGGAACCAGTCAACCAACACCAGTCAATCAACACAACAGCCTGAGACAAGAGAGAGCGAGTGTGTGTGTGTGTGTGTGTGTGTGTGTGTGTGTGAGTTATACTGTACACGTTAATACACACTCATTTTGCCAGCATGAATTGCAAATATACAAAAAAGTGTTCACATTAGAATCGATGAGAAATGTATGAATTGAGCTTTCTTTGCTCAAACATGTTTGTTTTGATGGAAATTGACATTTATTTTCTTATGTTGGTTAATCTGAAACCTGCAGCATTTCTATTCCAGTGTAGAATATCATGGCTGTGTTTATTGCAATATTATGAAGCTGCAGACTCGGAGCCTGCATCTACAGTCCCCCACCGAGAGTCCCGCATTCTCAGACCCCTCGTTTTTCGAACACAGCGCCTCCTGCTGTTCAAAAGATCGAATAACACCGGCACACAGAGTACAGCGCACGCTTATCCAAATGCAATTAAAAACAATAGGATGCAATATTGCGGTCTCCAAATAAATTATCCAATAAATATTTGCGTTCCCTGCCTAATGCATGTGCAAACCCCCCTCCCCCAAAAAAACTAATTGTTACTGATAGAAAGGGATACAATTGCAGATTAAACTATCTTCAGAAAAATAGTATGTGATATTATATTGCTACAATGTTTTTTATATATTTTTTTTTTATTCAAATTCCAATTTTTCTTTTCAGTTCAACCTATAATGGTCTAATTAACCTTACCATGCTAACATTACAAAATCATTTTTTTTTATATTTTGAATGCGAAGCAAAACAAATCAGAATAGACAAAACACCAATAATAAACAATTCTGTACTTTATTTAATGATCACCTAAACATCATCTTGCTGTTAAGAAAAAGGGAAGAAAAAATTGTGTTCATGACTTTACTTTTTGTCTTCAATTGCATTAAAAAAAACTCATAAGTCACTTTGCATAATCATAAAATGATGTTGCTGGGTTCGGCAGGGTCAACTCCATCGATGTATGGTGTATCCTGGAATAGCCTACAACATAGGACCGATAGCACATGTCCTATGATGTTTCAAAGCTAAATTATAAACGTTAGCTAGGCTATCTAAATATTTTCGGGGGGAAGAGGGCGAAAAAGACGTACATTAACGGCTCAAATCTTGTTACAAACTAACTTTACAAATATTCAATGGACTATTCATATGTTGTATCGATGAGCTAAATTAGTTTTATTAAAAAATAAATCAAACGAGTAGGCTGCTACGATTCGCTAAATAAAATTGAAGATAGCCTACTCGCGTTCTGGCTTAAGTTCTTCACATGTTCTTCACTTATCCGATACAATTTGATAGGAGGCGCTGTCTCGAAAAACGAGGGGTCTGAGAATGCGGGACTCTGGGTGCAGGGGACTGTAGATGCAGGTCTCTGAGTCTGCAGCTTCATACTACTCGTCTGCAAATGTATGCTGATTTAAATAAACTCCTCGTTCCCTCTTCCCTGCGGAAAAACATCACGTGTTTGTGTCTTATTTCTGGCCACGCCTACACGCCTACGTCATCACCTGCTGCTGTCACTCAAACTCCTGTTCGGCCAAAAACACGAGCTGGTTACAATCAATCTATCGACACATGAACGCGACATAATCACATTCAAACCTTCTACTCGCGTGTTAAAGGTTTAACTCGACTAGTTAAAGGTTTGGGTGTAACTTTAGCGCGTTAGTATTGAGCAGTTGATCCATAAACAAACAACAACCGCCGTACATTTGACAAAGTATAAAACCTCGGATTAAAAGCGTTTGACTGCAAAAACGAGTAGAATGTGAGAGTTCAGCAGAGTTTAATGCTGATTCTGCAGTGGATCACTAAACATGCTGAAAACACGCAAGAAAACCCAGTGATTTCGGCTGAAGCTGCACCTGAGGTGTGTGTGTGTGTGTGTGTGTGTGTGTGTGTGTGTGTGTGTGTGTGTGTGTGTGTGTGTGTGTGTGTGTGTGTGTGAGGTTATTGTTCAGGCTCATGTTCAGTCCTGTATTTGACCTGATGGATCTTGAAGGAGTGCTGACGTATCATCTTGTGGAACTCCCTCAGGGGAAATGCCATGTTTATGGATAATATAACATGTTAATTACTGTAATAATCTGCTGAAACAGGGAGTGTGTGTGATATATAAACGGTGTCAGAGTCTGGCAGTGTGTCTGTCCTTCCTCCAGTGATGATGAAGATGCTGCTGCTCCTGCTGCTGATCCAGGTGTCCTCCTCTTCCTCCTCTTCCTCTGCTGGTTTCTCAGTGGGCTTTGGGAGTGCTCTTCCTTCGCTCAGTCGTCCCGCTAACACCAGTCAGATCTTCTACAGCATCATGTTCGACGCGGGCTCCACCGGCACTCGCATCCACGTCTACACCTTCATCCAGAGAGAGCCAGGTGAGACTCAGGTGTCCGTGAGGAAGAGCGCTTCATTTCCTCACCGCTGTCTACAGAACAGCTCGTTTCAATCAATGAGGCCAACTTCATCAATGTAGGGCTGTGGGGAACGATTAATCGCATCCAAAAGTTTGTGTCTTCATAATATGTAGGGTTGGAATGTCATAACAAATATGTTATAAAATGAAAAATTCGATTCCTATGGTGATATCTATAGCATTCACTTGAAGAAAAAAAATCTACTCTGTTTTTCTGAATTAATGAGTTAGGCTAATTATCGCAGAATTACGAGAGAATTTTTCATGGAAATAAAGTTTTTGCTCTGTTTTTCTGAATTTCTGAGTTTTTGAAATAATCGAGTCATCAATTCAGAAAAACAGAGCAAAAACATTTTTTTTCCATGAAAAATTAGTCATTTAGCAGACGCTTTTATCCAAAGCGACTTAGGCTACATCTGAGGACTAAATCTCGTAATTCTGAGATAATTCACTCATTAATTCAGAAAAAAGTAGATTTTTTCTTCAAGTGAATGCAATACACTTCCGTAGATATCGATATCTATTGATAATGATATCTACATTGTTTTTTACCTTGTTGGAATCGAAATTAGGAATCGGAAGGGTTAAAATTCAACCCTTGTTGTGTATATACAGAATAAACACACACACACATGCATGTATATATTGAATAAAAATGTGTTATTTCTATATAATATATTTATGTTTCCATATAATATAAATATATATACATGCAAATATGTCCTAAAATATTTATGTGTGTGTGTATTATTTATTCAAAATGATTAAACGCAGTACACACGCATATTATATATAACACAAACGTTTATTTTGGATGCGATTAATCGTTGCGCAGCCCACATCACACACGAGACCTTCTGATTCTGATCACACATGCATTAAAAGCAGATTTATAGTTGTGTATTTTAAGTGTTTTCGTAAGTGTTTTAATATATTATTATCAGGTAAAGAAAAGTAAGATTTTTTAGCGCATTAAGATATTTGCATTGTACTAATTAAGCTTTTTCCCCTCTACATCTCATTACTGTAACGCAAACTAATCTAATGCATGATTATTTGTCATTTTTGTATTAAATTGTAAAATATTTAGTTTTTATTATTATGCAAATGTTTGCAGATTTAAAATTAAAAAACAATTACACTAATTAGAATCTAATGAAAAATATGATTTTTTCATAAATAAAATTAAGCCTTTTTAAGTGCATTAAGATTTTGTATTGCAATAATTAAACACATTTTCTATCTAAATCTCATGTAATTCAAAATAATCAGAATCTAATGAGTTTAATGTCAGATTTATTTATCTATTTAAATCATAAAATATTTATACATTGCATTTTTATTTGTTCAATGCAAATTATGCGGATTTAAATAAAAAATACACCAATTAGAATGCAATGTACTGTATATTTTTAGATGCATTCGATTTTTGCATTGTGATTATTAAGCGCATTTTCAATTTACATCTCATTACTGTAATGCAAAATAATCGGATTCTAATGACATGAGAAATATTTGATTTTAAATTATGAAGTATTATTATTGATGTCTGAATAGATGCAATGTACGTGTGCGGTGTGTGTTGTGTGTGTGTGTGCGGTGTGTGTTGTGTGTGTGTGTGTGTGCGGTGTGTGTTGTGTGTCTGTGCGGTGTGTGTGTGTGCGGTGTGTGTTGTGTGTGTATGCGGTGTGTGTTGTCCTCAGAGGGATTGCCTGTGCTGGATAATGAGATGTTCCAGTCGCTGAAGCCCGGTCTCTCTGCGTATGCCGACACTCCTGAGATTGATGAGTCGCTGTTGGCTTTTATTGTTTGTTTGTCATCGTGAGTTTTGCGAGCATGTGCTGGGGAAAGTTACAAATATTGCGTTACTCCCAAAAAAAGTAACTAATTGTGTTACATTAATTTTTGCATTACTTATTAGCTCATGGGATGGGCTTTTTTTTAATAATAACAAAAAAACTTCTTTTGTTCAGTGGTGTACAGGTGGAGTAGAGTACAGTAGAGTACAGTAGAGCGCAGTACAGTAGAGTACATTAGAGTAGAGGAAGAGGTAGAGTACAGTAGAGTATAGTAGAGTACAGTAGAGTACAGTAGATGTGGAGTACAGTAGCGTACAGTAGAGTACAGTAGAGTACAGTAGAGTACAGTAGAGGTAGAGTACAGTAGAGTACAGTAGAGGTAGAGTACAGTAGAGTACAGTAGAGGTAGAGTACAGTAGAGTACAGTAGATGTAGAGTACAGTAGAGTACAGTAGATGTGGAGTACAGTAGAATACAGTAGATGTGAAGTACAGTAGAGTACAGTAGATGTGGAGTACAGTAGAGTACAGTAGATGTGGAGTACAGTAGAATACAGTAGATGTGAAGTACAGTAGAGTACAGTAGATGTGGAGTACAGTAGCGTACAGTAGAGTACAGTAGAGTACAGTAAAGTACAGCAGAGGTGGAGTACAGTAGAGTACAGTAGAGTACAGTAGATGTGGAGTACAGTAGAGTACAGTAGATGTGGAGTACAGCAGAGTACAGCAGAGTACAGTAGAGTACAGTAGATGTGGAGTACAGTAGCGTACAGTAGAGTACAGTAGAGTACAGTAAAGTACAGCAGAGGTGGAGTACAGTAGAGTACAGTAGAGTACAGTAGATGTGGAGTACAGTAGAGTACAGTAGATGTGGAGTACAGTAGCGTACAGTAGAGTACAGTAGAGTACAGTAAAGTACAGCAGAGGTGGAGTACAGTAGAGTACAGTAGAGTACAGTAGATGTGGAGTACAGTAGCGTACAGTAGAGTACAGTAGAGTACAGTAAAGTACAGCAGAGGTGGAGTACAGTAGAGTACAGTAGAGTACAGTAGATGTGGAGTACAGTAGAGTACAGTAGATGTGGAGTACAGCAGAGTACAGCAGAGTACAGTAGAGTACAGTAGAGTACAGTAGAGTACAGTAGATGTGGAGTACAGTAGAGTACAGTAGATGTGGAGTACAGCAGAGTACAGCAGAGTACAGTAGAGTACAGTAGAGTACAGTAGAGTACAGTAGATGTGGAGTACAGCAGAGTACAGTAGCGTACAGTAGAGTACAGTAGAGGTGGAGTACAGTAGATGTGGAGTACAGTAGAGTACAGTAGAGTACAGTAGAGTACAGTAGAGTACAGTAGAGTACAGTAGAGTATAGTGGAGTACAGTAGATGTGGAGTACAGTAGATGTGGAGTACAGTACATGTGGAGTACAGTAGATGTGGAGTACAGTAGAGTACAGTAGAGTACAGTAGAGTACAGTATAGTATAGTAGAGTACAGTAGATGTGGAGTACAGTAGCGTACAGTAGAGTACAGTAGAGTACAGTAAAGTACAGCAGAGGTGGAGTACAGTAGAGTACAGTAGAGTACAGTAGATGTGGAGTACAGTAGAGTACAGTAGATGTGGAGTACAGCAGAGTACAGTAGAGTACAGTAGAGTACAGTAGAGTACAGTAGATGTGGAGTACAGTAGAGTACAGTAGATGTGGAGTACAGCAGAGTACAGCAGAGTACAGTAGAGTACAGTAGAGTACAGTAGAGTACAGTAGATGTGGAGTACAGCAGAGTACAGTAGCGTACAGTAGAGGTACAGTAGAGGTGGAGTACAGTAGATGTGGAGTACAGTAGAGTACAGTAGAGTACAGTAGAGTACAGTCAGAGTACGGTAGAGTACAGTAGAGTACAGTAGAGTATAGTGGAGTACAGTAGATGTGGAGTACAGTAGATGTGGAGTACAGTACATGTGGAGTACAGTAGATGTGGAGTACAGTAGAGTACAGTAGAGTACAGTAGAGTACAGTATAGTATAGTAGAGTACAGTAGATGTGGAGTACAGTAGAGTACAGTAGAGGTGGAGTACAGTAGATGTGGAGTACAGTAGAGTACAGTAGAGGTGGAGTACAGTAGATGTGGAGTACAGTAGAGTACAGCAGAGTACAGTAGAGTACAGTAGAGTACAGTAGAGTATAGTAGAGTACAGTAGAGTACAGTAGAGTATAGTGGAGTACAGTAGATGTGGAGTACAGTAGAGTACAGTAGATGTGGTGTACAGCAGAGTACAGTAGATGTGGTGTACAGTAGAGTCCAGTAGAGTACAGTCAAGTGCAGTAGATGTGGTGTACAGTAGAGTCCAGTAGAGTACAGTAGAGTACAGTAGATGTGGTGTACAGCAGAGTACAGTAGATGTGGTGTACAGTAGAGTCCAGTAGAGTACAGTCAAGTGCAGTAGATGTGGTGTACAGTAGAGTCCAGTAGAGTACAGTAGAGTACAGTAGATGTGGTGTACAGTAGAGCACAGTAGAGTACAGTAGATGTGGTGTACAGTAGAGTCCATTAGAGTACAGTAGAGTACAGTGAGAGTACAGTAGATGTGGTGTACAGTAGAGTACAGTAGTTGTGGTGTACAGTAGAGTACAGTAGAGTACAGTAGAGTACAGTAGAGTACAGTAGATGTGGTGTACAGTAGAGTACAGTAGAGTACAGTAGAGTTCAGTAGAGTACAGTAGTTGTGGTGTACAGTAGAGTGCAGTCGAGTACAGTAGAGTACAGTAGAGTACAGTAGAGTACATTAGAGTACAGTAGAGTACAGTAGAGTATAGTAGATGTGGTGTACAGTAGAGTACATTAGAGTACATTAGAGTACAGTAGAGTATAGTAGAGTACAGTAGAGTACAGTAGATGTGGTGTACAGTAGAGTACAGTAGAGTACAGTAGAGTGCATTAGAGTACAGTAGAGTACAGTAGAGTACAGTAGAGTGCATTAGAGTACAGTAGAGTACAGTAGAGTCCATTAGAGTCCATTAGAGTACAGTAGATGTGGTGTACAGTAGAGTACAGTAGATGTGGTGTACAGTAGAGTACAGTAGAGTACAGTAGAGTACAGCAGAGTACAGTAGAGTACAGTAGATGTGGTGTACAGTGGTGTACAGTAGAGTACAGTAGAGTGCATTAGAGTACAGTAGAGTACAGTAAGTACAGTAGAGTACAGTAGAGTATAGTGAGTACAGTAAGTATAGTAGATGTGGTGTACAGTAGAGTACAGTAGAGTACAGTAGAGTACATAGTCAGAGTGCATTAGAGTACAGTAGAGTACAGTAGAGTGCATTAGAGTACAGTAGAGTACAGTAGAGGGTGCCACTCAATCCTTTCAGCTGTTCTGGTTTGAGGAACATTAGGATACAGGAGTCTCTTATTTCTAAATCTAATCTAAAGTCATTTTTGTTTATTACTACTGTTGAAAAAGATCGTTAACCATTAAATTACTCAAATATATTTATTATAAATGTTTTGGGTAAAATTCTAAAATTGCATTTTAGTTTTTTTATTCATTTTGAGGAATACTGAATGTTTTTGTGCAAGTGAAACGAGTAAATGCATGTTCACATTTTAGTCTTAGAACTACAATAACCGTCATGTTATACACAAACACACACACACACACACACACACACACACACACACACACACACACACACACACACACACACACACACACACACACACACACACACACACACACACACACACACACACACACACACACACACACACACACACACACACACACACCCACCTTTATTTCTCTCAGCATGGGGACATGAGAGCTGTTAGTCAATAAATGGGAAACAGTAACCTGTGTTTCTTGAAAATGTAATCTGATTATGTAACTGGAGTAATGTTTTGTAACTGATTATGTAACTTATTTTAACTTAATTGAACTTATGTAAATGATGTAACTGAGTCCGGCTGCTGTCCCCAGGCCGGACACACGGTGGCGCTGCTCCTGCGAGTGGCGAAGAGGACGGTCCCTGCGCTGGAGTGGAAGAGGACGCCTGTGATGTTCAGAGCCACCGCTGGACTGAGACTGATGCCGGCCCATAAAGCCCACACACTCCTGGAGCAGGTGCAGCACACACACACACACACACACAACACGCAGACACACACATACAACACACAGATCAAACACAATTGTAAAATATTGTTTGTATTTTTGTGCAAATTTATGCTGATTTTAATACTAATTAGAATCCAGTAAAACACTGATCTGTCTGTGTGTCTCCAGGTACGAGACGTCTTCGACGAGTCTCCGTTCTACGTTCCCGCTGACAGTGTCAGTATCATGAACGGACGGAATGAAGGTTTGTCCTCACACAACAACATATAGACGGCAAGTGTCACAGACGGCAACATCGTGCTCGGCCCAGATCGAGCCCACATCCGGCCCGTGTGGAATCTGTGTGTGCCGGATGTGGCCCAGATCTGGCCCGTGTGGAATCTGTGTGTGCCGGATGTGGCCCGGATTCTGGGCCTCTGTTAGAACTAGAATAAAGGAGCATTAGCCCAGATATATCAGGGGAACGTTCTCTGGTTATGAAATTTATGATCAAACATTCTTCCAGGAACATTAATTGAATCTACATTTAAAGTTATCTGGTCTTCAATAATGTTCACAACATTTTAGCACAAAAAAATGTATGCTGCCTAAAAATTACACTTATTAGAATCCAATAAAATATCATATATTTTTATAGGAGCATTTAGTTTTTACATTGGGATAATTAATTATGCACATTTCATCAGTAAATTCAGTCATAAATGTGTGTGTGTGTGTGTGTAACAAAGAAGAACCAGTCATCTCCTGGAACCAGTACAGAACGAGTGTATGAGTTGTGTGTTATAAAGACGAGATGTGTGTGTTATATAGAGATGTGTGTGTTGTTCTCAGGGATTCTGGCCTGGATCACAGTCAACTTTCTGACCGGTGAGTGTGTGTTTGCTGGATATGAGCTTATGAATCTCTGTCAACATTTAATGTTGTTTTACTTCAATGAACAGATGTTTTATTACCGTACTGTTATTTCACATCTCAGCCTGATCAAGTTCACATGTTCATTCATTCAAAGTCAAACTCTCAGACGAGGTCTCGGTGTGTGTGTGAAGTGTCTGAGTGGCGAGGTCTCGGTGTGTGTGTGAAGTGTCTGAGTGGCGAGGTCTCGGTGTGTGTGTCTGAGTGGCATTACAGACGAGGTCTGGTGTGTGTGTGTGAAGTGTCTGAGTGGCGAGGTCTCGGTGTGTGTGTGAAGTGTCTGAGTGGCGAGGTCTCGGTGTGTGTGTCTGAGTGGCGTTACAGACGAGGTCTCGGTGTGTGTGTGAAGTGTCTGAGTGGCGAGGTCTCGGTGTGTGTGTCTGAGTGGCATTACAGACGAGGTCTCGGTGTGTGTGTGAAGTGTCTGAGTGGCATTACAGACGAGATCTTGGTGTGTGTGTGAAGTGTCTGAGTGGCGAGGTCTCGGTGTGTGTGTGAAGTGTCTGAGTGGCGTTACAGACGAGGTCTCGGTGTGTGTGTGAAGTGTCTGAGTGGCGAGGTCTCGGTGTGTGTGTCTGAGTGGCATTACAGACGAGGTCTTGGTGTGTGTGTGTGAAGTGTCTGAGTGGCGAGGTCTCGGTGTGTGTGTCTGAGTGGCGTTACAGACGAGGTCTTGGTGTGTGTGTGTGAAGTGTCTGAGTGGCGAGGTCTCGGTGTGTGTGTGTAAAGTGTCTGAGTGGTGTTACAGACGAGGTCTCGGTGTGTGTGTGAAGTGTCTGAGTGGCGAGGTCTCGGTGTGTGTGTCTGAGTGGCGTTACAGACGAGGTCTTGGTGTGTGTGTGTGAAGTGTCTGAGTGGCGAGGTCTCGGTGTGTGTGTAAAGTGTCTGAGTGGCGTTACAGACGAGGTCTTGGTGTGTGTGTAAAGTGTCTGAGTGGCGTTACAGACGAGGTCTCGGTGTGTGTGTGAAGTGTCTGAGTGGCGAGGTCTTGGTGTGTGTGAAGTGATTTCTGCATGTTTGCGGAGTGTTTCAGGTCGGCTCGGCCGTCGCGCGCGCAGAAGACGGTGGGAATCCTCAACCTGGGCGGCGGATCACGCAGATCACATTCCTCCCGAGGTCAAAGGTCAGTGCCAGGTTACCAGAAACATATTGTAGTTTTAGACTGAACTACATTACAGATTATTTTGAACTGTAACAGAGAGAGAAGAATCACTGTACGACATTAATAAGAAACTAATGAGGATTGTAAATAGAACTCAATGAAACATCTGCATCACACAAATCTGATGTTTTTACTGCATGTACTATTATAGTATTTTTTGATATTTTCAATGAGCTTTTATTTGTGTTTCGGGACCAAATCTTCTGTTAGAAATGGTTTTCATGTTTATATTTGCGTGTTCTGCTTTCTCCTGATTGGTTCGTCACAGAAGACCGTTGAAAGCGCACCGACTGATTACATCAGCAGATTCCACATGTTCAACTCCACGTATGAGCTCTACACACACAGGTACACACACACACACACACACACACACACACACACACACACACACACACACACACACACACACACACACACACATACAGGTACACACACACACATACAGGTACACAACACACACACACAGGTACACGCACACACACACACACACATACAGGTACACAAACACACACACACAGGTACATTACACATACACACATACAGGTACACACACACACACACACACATACAGGTACACACACACACATACAGGTACACACACATACACAGGTACACAACACACACACATACAGGTACACTACACACACATACAGGTACACTACACATAATCTGGATAATCTAAAATCAAGCGCTATTTCAGAATAAGAATTAATGCTAATAATATCTCATCTTCACAGTTACCTTGGGAACGGGATCAAAGCGGCTCGGCTGTCGGCGCTCGGAGCGCTGCGTTCAGACGGTGGGAAAACACGGATCAGGAGATTAGCTCAGAGTTTGTGTGTGTGTTGATGTGTGTGTTGATATGTGTGTCGCAGGTCTGGAGAAGAAGGTTTGGAGAAGCTCTTGTCTGCCCAAAAAACACACTGGCCACTTCAGCTTCGGGGGCTTGACACCATGTCAGCGGAGTCACCCACGGTAAAACACACACACACACACACATGCAGCTCTTCAGGGGCCTCATGTATAAAACTTTGCGTAGATTTCATCCTTAAAGTGTGCATACGCACATAAGGCAGAATTTGCGTACGCACAAAAGTTTTCAGATTTATAAAACCGTTCGTACGCCAGAACCTGCGCAGAATTCACTTTATAAATCCCGTCAGTGGAAGAATGCGCACACATGCGTCTCCTCCCCGAAATAACCATATATGGAGATTACAACGCCTAGTTTAAATATGCATATCCTCATCTGCATATCATTTGCATATGATTATTCATCCACGTGATACCATGTTTAACGGTACGATTACGTTAGTAAAATATGAAATACGGATGTGCCGTCACATTATTACAAACATAATTTTTTAGTAGCCTATCTTTTGCCTTGTTTTTAAATAAATAAATCAAATAGTGTTAAATACATTTTAGAGAAAGTTTTTCTCAATCTTTTCCACTGGCCAAATGGTATTTTTAATTGATTTATATTTTAATGGAAACAGAGAGACCTTGTTGTGCATTATTTGCACAAAATAATTTTCTCAGACAATCTGCAATTAGCTGTCAGTTAAAACATTAAAACACAGCATGCCAGAGGAAACGTTTTTTATACATTTTTTTGTAATTTCTCAGTAATGATTTCATGCAGTTTAAGTGTTTATATCCATTAATGAGAATGGCTTATTTAATCTCAATGTTTAAATCAGAAATAAAACATAGTTTAAATCATTCTTTAATTTATTTAAACTGTTATTGTGAACATGCACTGTATTTATGATTCAGGACTTCATCTGCCGTTAGATCATAGGATATATGTGCGTCAGTTTCACTTGACGGCTCAACGCGTTTGCTGCACGGACATTTAAGAAGGGATGGATTTTGGCTTCCAGTGATAGGCTTGGTGAGTGAAATTATATTTGAATGATCTTTTTGTAGATGTATAATTTTCTTTAGATTATCTGTCTAATAGTGACCAAAAAGACATTTAACTCCAGCTCGCCTCTTCTGAAAGAGTGCGTATGCACGGTCAAGAGCATCCTTACGGTGCGCACTTATTTACGCCAAGTTTAATTTTTATAAATCCCGATATGTGTGTGGAAAAATGCACGTTTATACATCAGGCCCCAGGTTTTTCAGGTGTTCATGTGTTGTGGTGTTCAGGTGTTCTTCATGTGTTCAGGTGTTGTGTTCTTCATGTGTTCAGGTGTTCATCATGTGTTGATGTGTTCAGGTGTTCTTCATGTGTTCAGGTGTTGTGTTCATCATGTGTTGATGTGTTCAGGTGTTCTTCATGTGTTCGGGTGTTCATCATGTGTTGATGTGTTCAGGTGTTCTTCATGTGTTCGGGTGTTCATCATGTGTTGATGTGTTCAGGTGTTCTTCATGTGTTGATGTGTTCAGGTGTTGTGTTGTTCATGTGTTCAGGTGTTCTTCATGTGTTGATTTGTTCAGGTGTTGTGTTCATCATGTGTTGATGTGTTCAGGTGTTCTTCATGTGTTCAGGTGTTCATCATGTGTTGATGTGTTCAGGTGTTCATCATGTGTTGATGTGTTCAGGTGTTCTTCATGTGTTCAGGTGTTCATCATGTGTTGATGTGTTCAGGTGTTCTTCATGTGTTCAGGTGTTCTTCATGTGTTGATGTGTTCGGGTGTTCATCATGTGTTGATGTGTTCAGGGTGTTTCATCATGTGTTGATGTGTTCAGGTGTTCTTCATGTGTTCATCATGTGTTGATGTGTTCAGGTGTTCTTCATGTGTTTTCAGGTGTTGTGTTCATCATGTGTTGATGTGTTCAGGTGTTCTTCATGTGTTCGGGTGTTCATCATGTGTTGATGTGTTCAGGTGTTCTTCATGTGTTCGGGTGTTCATCATGTGTTGATGTGTTCAGGTGTTCTTCATGTGTTGATGTGTTCAGGTGTTGTGTTGTTCATGTGTTCAGGTGTTCTTCATGTGTTGATTTGTTCAGGTGTTGTGTTCATCATGTGTTGATGTGTTCAGGTGTTCTTCATGTGTTCAGGTGTTCATCATGTGTTGATGTGTTCAGGTGTTCATCATGTGTTGATGTGTTCAGGTGTTCTTCATGTGTTCAGGTGTTCATCATGTGTTGATGTGTTCAGGTGTTCTTCATGTGTTCAGGTGTTCTTCATGTGTTGATGTGTTCGGGTGTTCATCATGTGTTGATGTGTTCGGGTGTTCATCATGTGTTGATGTGTTCAGGTGTTCTTCATGTGTTCATCATGTGTTGATGTGTTCAGGTGTTCTTCATGTGTTCAGGTGTTCATCATGTGTTGATGTGTTCAGGTGTTCTTCATGTGTTCGGGTGTTCATCATGTGTTGATGTGTTCAGGTGTTCTTCATGTGTTCAGGTGTTCATCATGTGTTGATGTGTTCAGGTGTTCTTCATGTGTTCGGGTGTTCATCATGTGTTGATGTGTTCGGGTGTTCATCATGTGTTGATGTGTTCGAGTGTTCATCATGTGTTGATGTGTTTGGTGTTCATCATGTGTTGATGTGTTCGGGTGTTCATCATGTGTTGATGTGTTCGGGTGTTCATCATGTGTTGATGTGTTCAGGTGTTCTTCATGTGTTCGGGTGTTCATCATGTGTTGATATGTTCAGGTGTTCATCATGTGTTCATCATGTGTTGATGTGTTCAGGTGTACGGGGCTTCAAGACGTGTTACCAGGAGATGCTGAAGGTGGTGAAGGGCTTCATCAAACAGCCTCTCGAGCTGCAGGACAGCGCCAGCTTCTACGCCTTCTCGTATTACTTCGATCACGCTGTGGAAGCCGGACTCATCGGTTAAGACCATCAAATATCTCCCAAAGGAAAAAACATCAAATGTGTGTGTACCTGTGTGTGTTTGTATGCGTGTGTGTTATTGTGGCTGCTTTCTTGGCCAGGACACTCTTGTAAGAGAGTTTAATCTCAATGAGTTTTTTAACCTGCTATAATAAAGAACGAGTTAAAAATATAAAGAACGGAGAAACACACAGAAAAGTACCAACATAATTAAAAACAACAAAAATGTATTAAGATAATGTCAGTAAGTTTGTCCAGTGTCTTCAAGTAAAAAGTAAATCTCAACATCCCTCCATTAAGCACTTATTTAATAAATGTCTCACTTTCTGGTTTTGTTCGTTTTTGCTGATAATGAATCTCAGATGAAGCCAGAGGAGGAGCCGTGAAGATCCGAGACTTTAGGAAGCGAGCGAAAGAGGGTGAGCTTTACCTTTAAGATGTTCTCATCTTATATTTGACAGATATGTACAATATAATTCATATTATACAACACCAAACTGAAAGTTCACTCGTTACAGTGTGTAACCGAGCGTCAGAGCGCAGTCAGCCCAATGAGTTCCTCTGTATGGATCTCACGTACATCACCTGTCTGCTGAAAGATGGCTTTGGTTTTAAAGAAAGCACCGTTCTGCAGGTACGTCAGTGTTTCTGCTGTGTTTGATCTCCTCCAGGTTAGATGGTTAACGCCAATGCTTGTGTTCGCACAGCTAACCAAGAAGGTGAGGAACGTGGAAACCAGCTGGGCTTTGGGTGCCGCCATCGACCACTTCCAGAAGTTCAGGATTCATTAAGAACCAGCCATAAACACTCCCAGAAGTCCAGGATTTGTTAGGGATGATTGAGAAATGAACTGATGTTGTGGAGCTCATGCTAATGTGTGATGAGATCGAGAGCGTTAGCTTCTGGCGCTGCCAATGCTAGCACAGACGCGCAGGAGTTCTGGAAACTCATTGTTTACATTACAGCACATGTTTTAATGTTTGCATCAGTCTGAGAATTTCTTATAGTTTGTTTTTTTCTATTAATAATGTAACAACATGCTTATGAATGTTTGTCTCTATTAGTAATGATGTATATTTCTATCTTTAACCCATGAATACAAACATATTCTAAACAGAAACTGCGTAAATAATAGTAATAAACAATCTCTTGACCTGTATCTCATGACTGTATGTCAACCACACACAACAACTGAAGACGCGCGTACATTTCACTACACGGCTGACGCGCGATCAGAATTATCATAAATACGAGTTTCCCAGTTGGAAATTGGATATGAACGCCCTCAAGTCGTATTTACTACTGAGAAACACTGAGATCATTTTGACTCGAGTTTCGGAGTCATAAACGTCCAGCATGGCGGAGAGAGAACGATTGGGGCTGTGACTGATATTCTTTATTAGTTTTTCCACAACAGCTGCATCATCATGTATTGTTAAAGTCGTGCATATTTACATAAAAATAAATCAACCCAGTATGCTGGGTTAAATGAACCCAACATGTGTTCTGTCCTATATTTACCCAACCCTTGGGTTGAAAACAACAGCAAATTGGTTTGTTTTAAACCCAGTGTTTTTTAAGTGTGTATTAAATTTGAGATTATCAAAGTAATTTGTGTTAAGTTGAAGAAGTAGTGCAATTAAAGTTCATTGGCAATGTTTTACATATTGTTTCCCATCTAAATCCAGTTATTAAATAAAGTAAAATTGTAACTGTGTACGCGAGTGATGGAAATCCTCCATCCATTCTTTATTCCACTTGTCCACCCTGTTATGATGTTGTTAACCAGCTAATTTTATGAATAATTTCATAAAATCAGCAAGAAAAAACAACAAATAATTCGGTGAGTATCAATAATGTAGAGCTTTAAAAAGTAAAGGGTTTTGATCTTCCATTTCAGTTGTTTTGATAATTATTGGTTAAATTCATTTAGAGCTTGACTTGTTTTACATCACCCGACTAAACATTTCTTTGACTTTCTACAATTTATGATAGCCAAAAATGCACCGAATTTCATCATTCATCTTACCTGAGGAGGTCAACTTTTAACTTTTGAGCACATTTTGAAATGTTGATCAATCTGGTTTGTCCCATTTGATCAAACGAGATGAATAACAGCACAAAACACTACAGAATTCATCGAATCCATTCGATTTAACTTTTAACGGATGTTTGTTTTCCCTCCAAACGATGACGTCACTTCCTGGAGGATTATGCCGCTCGCGACGTCACGTGTGTTAACAGGATTTTACAAAAGGAAAAAATTCTAAACATTTCGATTAAAAAGTCATTTAACAAATTGACTATTTATTAAAGTGGTCCGTTTTTATTGTAAAATTTTATTCGGTTCAAAAATTAACTCGCCGTATATATTAACGTAATAATGACACACACACAAAAAATAGTATCTTTAATTGTATGAGAACATGTTATGTTGAAAAATCTCCGCTACACAACTGTCAGAGACTATTTATAAGAGGGCTTTGATAACTGCCCACGTTGTTCCCGATGAATTAAGGCACGCTTCGATGACCCATCGCTGGATTATGCAACGGTCCCCCATTGGTCGGGAGGAAAAACCGCGTGAGCAAGGGAACAGTTACGGTGAGTGACGTCACTTGCCCGCCTCGCGCGGCGGATGATCAGTTGGTTTGGGAGGCATTTCGGTTGGGAAGCGAGAAACCTTACACTACACACGTCCAACAATGACTTAGACTGAATCCTGCTCAAGTTAAGAAAGGTAAGTGTGCAACAACGCGAATCTACATGCTTTCAGATGTTCCCGTTCGGAGTTAAACAGAGACTCTGTGTGTTTGTTGACTCGAAGCCTCCTGACAGACTCCCGCGCGCTGTGCGCGTGCTCGACTAACTTCAGCTGAACTGTGTTAATGTTTATGTTAATCTTCACTTTAAAATACACGTTGCACGAAGATCCTTAATTAGTGTTTATTACTGTAACATGTTGTAACATGCAGTAACAGCAGGAGCGATCGCCATGTTCACGGTCCAGCTGCCTACAGTAACTTATAAATGAGTAAAAGTCATCGCGTTCATTAGATATTCCTTCTTGGAAAAATTGCATAAAATAGCAAAACATGGGTTTTATGTTAAAATCACAATAAACCTGCAGTTGTCTGGAAGTGTGTAATTTATTTGCACCAAACTCATTTTTAATTTGCACCAAACAGGTTTGCAACAACAACAATAGCTGTTGCAGACAGGTTTCCGGACACTCCCCTCGTCTGTAGTTGGTCAGTCACACAGATAGCCCCGCCCCCAACGCGCCTCATTGGTGAGTCATAAGTTGACATGTTGGCGATATCGTTGTTTACAGTACATATTTTTTCAATGTAGTTTTATGGAAAATGCTTGTTTAGTTAGTATTATGTCGTCAGCCAGAGACAAGTGTCATTATTATTATATTAATAAAGTACATGTTATGTTTAGTTATCGTCATGAGATTTGTACGCTTTCAACTTCTCCTGGGTATAAACACTTAGTGTTGATCAGGTAATTATATATGTCTGGCCACTGAATGCTTGGCCATTTCGTTTTGTCGTTTGACCATTGACATGGCTGTATGGCAAACGGATAAGTAACATGTATCCCGCTCATCAAAGAGCCCCTATCATAGCAATTGAAATGTTCCTATTTTTGTTTTAGGAGTTCCCAAAAACAGTTTAACACACATGCAAGGATAAAAACACTTTATTTGTCTTATAATATGCATTTATTTTTAACTGATTTGCTCACCGACTCCCAAATGATTCGTACAACGACTCATTTTTCCAAACCACTCCTTTGCGTGACGCTAATCGCCGGTGATTGGTCAAATGACCCCGTCAGTTATTGTTTGTTAGCATAATGCATTATTGATAAAGCACTGCAGTACTACAAGACGCTCTATTCTTTATGACAACTCCAATAACAGCGACAAAAATTTCACATATTTAAAAAAAGTTGACATTGGAGACCTGAGAAGCTGCGCTGAGCGTAACTTACACACACACACACACACACACACACACACACACACACACACACACACACACACACACACACACACACACACACACACACACACACACACACACGTGCACACATACTTATTACGCCTTCCCTCCTCGTGCCCGACGCTACAAAACCGTTCAAAACCCATAAAAGGAACAATTATTAATAATACTTACAGGTTGTGATTCGAAGGAGGAAGCTGATCCATATACACTGGGTAAGTAAGTTACTGAGCCCTTCTTCAGGAACAACCGCTTGCGAATCCACATTTGAATTCATGTTTGTTTTTGAACGATTCGTCATTAAAATGATGAGAACACAATCGGGCTATACTGTTGTGGTCTCGTTGCAAATATGAACTCTAACCACCGATTCTTCACATGCTCGTCCCTGGTAAATGAAAACAAAGTGTCTGAACTATCTTTGCATTGTAAAACACAGCGTCTTCTCCACATGATGCTATGATGAAGTATTTGAATGTCTAGACTTCAAGTTTACACTAACGTCTGCGCGCGCAGTAACTGGACGCGGCCAATATGTCTCTACGTCATAATGTAACAGCTAATGACTCGTTTCAAAAACAATTCATTTCATAGACTCAGAGTCGACTCTCACTTTTGAAAGACAATAACTTTATATACGGTGCACTTTCAGATATAAATCTTTGCAGGATGTTTTCATTCCCTTAGAGCTATAGTCCACACTATATGAACAGTCATTTTCAAAAATCCATGATATGGGCTCTTTAAAGGGTTAGTTCAACCAAAAATGAAAATGAAGTCATTAATTACTCACCCCCATGCTGTACCAAACCTGTAAGACCTTCGTTCGTCTTCGGAACACAAATGAAGATATTTTTGATTTAATCTGAGAGCTGGATCACACCTCCATAGGCTGCCTAAGGGACTGGCTCTTGACGGCCCAGAAAGTCAATGAAGAAAATGTTTAAATGTTCCACGCGACTACAGTGGCTCAACTATAAGTTTATCAAGCGACGAGAATACTTTTTGTGCGAAAAAAAACAAACAAAAATAACGACTTTATTCGACTATTCCTTCCTTGTTGGCCTGAAACGAGACTTCAAGAGATTTCCACGACGCATGCGATTCACAGTAATAAACAGGAAAATAATGATTCAGTGATGCAAACTTTTATTTCTCTGTGTTTCTCCAGCAGGTTCAGATGCTAAAATCCCGGGAATCCTGTGTCAGATCGGGAAGAGCCTGTAAATGATCGGCGTGAGGTCGTCCCGCAGCGATGGAGGAGGGAACGCTGGGAAACACTGGGATCAAAAACACGACAGAACCCGACAGAGCCGGAGAGAAGGATCATGGGATCGGAGGGAATGCTGGGAAACACTGGGATCAAAAAGACGACAGAATTTGCTGGATCAGGAGAGAAGGATCATGGGAAGGATCCTGGGATCGAGGTGAGGCTGGAGAACGAGTCGGTGTGGAGCCGCTTCCACAGTCTGGGAACGGAGATGATCCTGACGGATTGGAGGAAGGCGCATGTTCCCGTGCTGCCGGTTGCGGCTCACCGGATTAGATCCGAGTCTCAGCTACTCCCTCCGCATGGAGTTCACTCCGCTGGATGATTTCCCACACCGATGGAACGGGGAATCATGGGAGCGGGACGGAGCGGCGGATCCTCAGCGTCCGGAGTGTGTTCATCCCCACTCTCAGCGCCCGGAGTGTGTTCATCCCGACTCTCCGGCTCCGGGTCAGCACTGGATGGAGGCCCCGGTCTCCTTCTATAAGGTGAAGCTCACACACTCCTCTCCGGATCGGGACCGGGAGAACTCCGGAGTGCTCCTGCTTCCCATGCGCCGCTACATGCCTCGACTCCGCGTGATTCCCGCGTATCCCGAGCCTCATGCCGACGGATACGTGTTCTCGTTCCCGCTGACGGAGTTCTACACGGTGACCCGCTACCAGAACCCGCGGATGACCCGGATGAAGATCGACTGCAATCCCTTCATGCTGGCGTTCCGAGGGACGAGTCCAGCGCTCGCCTCATCCAGGATAAACTGGGATTGGCTCCGAATCGGCAGGTGTTCGTCTGAGGACGATCCCAGCGGGAATACTGGAGATCAGCGGCTCAGGTGTGTGTTTTTTATCATCTGCGATAATATCGTAATTGTTTTAACGAAGTGTGATTTGACGCTATCGAGTAAAGCCTATCCCTCACACACACACACACACACAGACTAGTGCGAATGTGATTTAGTCTTTATTTATATCATTTAGTAATAAATATCACAAGAGTGCAGTTTTTCTCCAAATATCAGAATGATAACAAATGTGATATTGATTTTATACAAGTTTAATAAAGAAGTGAATATTAAGTGACTTTAAGACTCCACATTGCCTGTTTTTGCTCTATTTTGCCAACGATAGTTTAAAACTAAGCCACACACGGCGGTGTTTCCTTGCTGAGCGAATCAGCCGCTTGAACGAATTCGATTGAATCTCAATGATTTCGCTCATGATTCGAATCTTCAATATCCTTGGCTTGAAAATGTCTTTGTCAAACCTGTCTTGTGTTTATAAGTCTGAGCCACACATTGTTTGTGAACATGACCATGATTCCTCTCATTCCCGTACGGCAGCTCAGCACATCCCGAGTCCCGTGGAGGAATCCTGTCTCCTGATGGTCCTGATCCGGCAGTCGTGAGGTCAGGTCCGGCGAGGTCTCAGATCAGGCGAGCGCTGAAGCCCGTGAGCAGCCGCTGGAATCCCGCTCCTCCCGCTCAGCGATCCGGCCGGTGTTCCCAGGCCTGTGCGGGTGCGGCGCTCAAGGGGAGCGTGGAAGCCCAAGGCTAAGCGTTGGTCCAATGTGAGGTACTACAGATCTGCGGGCCGGGTCAACAGAGCTGCGGAACCGGACGGTGCGTCTGCAACCCGACCTGGAGGACGTGGAGGGAGTTCTGTTCGTCTCCTTCACTGCCAAGGTATGATGGGTTAAACAGATCGTTCACCCAAACATGACAATTGGCCCATGATTTACTCTCCCTGAAGCCATCCTACGTGTAAATGACTTTCTTCTTTCAGACAAACACAATCATAGTTATATTAAAACATTTAAAAAATCTATTATCTTAAAAGTGGATCTATCCATCATAAAAGTGCATCTATCCATCATAAAAGTGCATCCATCCATCATAAAAGTGCATCCGTCCATCATAAAAGTGCATCTGTCCATCATAAAAGTGCATCTGTCCATCATAAAAGTGCATCTGTCCATCATAAAAGTGCATCTGTCCGTCATAAAAGTGCATCTGTCCATCATAAAAGTGCATCTGTCCATCATAAAAGTGCATCTATCATCACAAAAGTCCATCTGTCCATCATAAAAGTGCATCTGTCCATCATAAAAGTGCATCTGTCCATCATAAAAGTGCATCCATCCATCATAAAAGTGCATCTGTCCATCATAAAAGTGCATCTGTCCATCATAAAAGTGCATCTGTCCATCATAAAAGTGCATCTGTCCATCATAAAAGTGCATCTGCCCATCATAAAAGTGCATCCATCCATCATAAAAGTGCATCGGTCCATCATAAAAGTGCATCTATCATCACAAAAGTGCATCTGTCCATCATAAAAGTGCATCTGTCCATCATAAAAGTGCATCTGTCCATCATAAAAGTGCATCCGTCCATCATAAAAGTGCATCCGTCCATCATAAAAGTGCATCTGTCCATCATAAAAGTGCATCTGTCCATCATAAAAGTGCATCTGTCCATCATAAAAGTGTATCCATCCATCATAAAAGTGCATCTGTCCGTCATAAAAGTGCATCTGTCCGTCATAAAAGTGCATCTGTCCATCATAAAAGTGCATCTGTCCATCATAAAAGTGCATCTCTCCATCATAAAAGTGCATCTGTCCATCATAAAAGTGCATCCATCCATCATAAAAGTGCATCTGTCCATCATAAAAGTGCATCTGTCCATCATAAAAGTGCATCTGTCCATCATAAAAGTGCATCTATCCATCATAAAAGTGCATCTGTCCATCATAAAAGTGCATCTGTCCATCATAAAAGTGCATCTGTCCATCATAAAAGTGCATCTGTCCATCATAAAAGTGCATCTGTCCATCATAAAAGTGCATCCGTCCATCATAAAAGTGCATCCGTCCATCATAAAAGTGCATCTGTCCATCATAAAAGTGCATCTATCATCACAAAAGTGCATCTGTCCATCATAAAAGTGCATCTGTCCATCATAAAAGTGCATCTGTCCATCATAAAAGTGCATCCGTCCATCATAAAAGTGCATCCGTCCATCATAAAAGTGCATCCGTCCATCATAAAAGTGCATCCATCCATCATAAAAGTGCATCTGTCCATCATAAAAGTGCATCCATCCATCATAAAAGTGCATCTGTCCGTCATAAAAGTGCATCTGTCCGTCATAAAAGTGCATCTGTCCATCATAAAAGTGCATCTGTCCATCATAAAAGTGCATCTATCCATCATAAAAGTGCATCTGTCCATCATAAAAGTGCATCTGTCCGTCATAGATTCAATTCAAATTTAGCTTTTCAGCCATGTTGACAGCCCTAGTGTGTGTGTGTGTATAGAGGCGTTATTACATTGTGTCTTGAGTTATGGAGTTATCCACATGAAAGGTTTATTATCTGGTGGATCTGTTACTGTTTATTTCACAGGAAGCGCTCGATGTTCATGTGGGAAACATGAAGAAATCTGTGCACTCAACACACACCCAGCACACACACACACAGATGGAGATCCTGCCACCTGATCCCGGTTTAACGACAGCAGAGCGAATCTCTGAGCAAGAGCTTGAGTTACTGACACACCTGAAGCAGCTGAAGAACAGACAGATCCTCCATCCTGCGCTACAACACGGTGAACACACACACTCACTGACTCACTCACTCACTCACTCACTCACTCACTCACTCACTCACTCACTCACTCACTCACTCACTCACTCACTCACTGACTGACTCACTCACACACTCACTGACTCACTCACTCACTGACTGACTCACTCACTGACTGACTCACTCACTCACTCACTCACTGACTCACTCACTGACTGACTGACTCACTCACTGACTGACTCACTCACTCACTCACTCACTCACTGACTCACTCACTCACTCACTGACTGACTCACTCACTCACTCACTGACTCACTCACTGACTGACTCACTCACTCACTCACTCACTCACTCCCTCACTCACTGACTCACTGACTCACTGACTCACTCACTCACTGACTGACTCACTCACTCACTCACTCACTCACTGACTCACACACTCACTCACTGACTCACACACTCACTCACTGACTGACTCACTCACTCACTCACTCACTCACTGACTCACTCACTCACTCACTCACTCACTCACTCACTGACTCACTCACTGACTGACTCACTCACTCACTCACTCACTCACTCACTGACTGACTGACTCACTCACTCACTCACTCACTCACTGACTCACTCACTCACTCACTCACTCACTCACTCACTCACTCACTCACTCACTCACTCACTCACTGACTGACTGACTCACTCACTCACTCACTGACTGACTCACTCACTCACTCACTCACTGACTCACTCACTGACTGACTCACTCACTCACTCACTCACTCACTCACTGACTCACTCACTCACTGACTGACTCACTCACTGACTCACTGACTCACTCACTGACTGACTCACTCACTCACTCACTCACTCACTCACTGACTCACTGACTCACTCACTGACTGACTGACTCACTCACTCACTCACTCACTCACTGACTCACTGACTCACTCACTGACTGACTGACTCACTCACTCACTCACTGACTCACACACTCACTCACTGACTCACTACACTCACTCACTCACTGACTGACTCACTCACTCACTCACTCACTCACTCACTCACTGACTCACTCACTCACTCACTCACTCACTCACTGACTCACTCACTGACTGACTCACTCACTCACTCACTCACTCACTCACTCACTCACTCACTCACTCACTGACTGACTGACTCACTCACTTACTCACTGACTCACTCACTCACTCACTCACTCACTCACTGACTCACTCACTCACTCACTGACTGACTCACTCACTGACTGACTCACTCACTTACTCACTGACTGACTCACTCACTCACTCACTGACTGACTCACTCACTCACTCACTCACTGACTGACTGACTCACTCACTCACTCACTGACTGACTCACTCACTCACTCACTCACTCACTCACTCACTCACTGACTCACTCACTCACTCACTCACTCACTCACTGACTCACTCACTGACTGACTCACTCACTCACTCACTCACTGACTCACTCACTCACTGCACTCACTCACTCACTGACTGACTCACTCACTCACTTACTCACTGACTGACTCACTCACTCACTCACTCACTCACTGACTCACTACACTCACTCACTGACTGACTCACTCACTGACTGACTCACTCACTTACTCACTGACTGACTCACTCACTCACTCACTGACTGACTCACTCACTCACTCACTCACTGACTGACTGACTCACTCACACACTCACTGACTCACACACTCACACACTCACTCACACACTCACTGACTCACACACACTCACTCACTCTGTTGATGTGTGTGTCGTCTCCACAGTGGGACTGAAGCTGAGTGTCCTGGATCCGCTGTCCTCCATAGACCTTCATTATCTCGGTGCTCCACTGCCTCCGCCTGCGCTCACACCATCCTCCCGTGAGTCATGCGCTCGCTTCATTCATGCACATTTAATTAAAGGAAGTGTGTTAACGGCCTGGTTATTCTAAGCTCACGCTGCGGTTTCAAAGTGAACGTGTTTTTGCGGCTCTTGTTGCACTCACAGGCTTTAACCAGCAGGTGTCCTCAGCGCGCTGTTACGAGTGATGCTAGCGTAATCCAGCTAATAATCTAACAGTCAATTAGCTGAATTTACAGGTGAAACTTTAGAAAAATAAATATGCTAAATATTTTATAAAAATTCGAATATGGTACAAAAGTTAATTTATTTCAGTAATTCAACTTGAAAGGTGAAACTAATATATTATATAGACTCATTTCATGCAAAGTGACATATGTCAAGCCTTATGTGTTATAATTGTGATGATTATAGCTCACAGCTTATGAAAACCTTTTCACAATATTCTAATGTTGTATTTGGGGTTTTATTAAGCTGTGAGCCATAATCATCACGCAGAAAGCTCATTCATATACTGATTATCCGATAAGTCCATATTAAATCCTATAAAGATTAAACTTTTCCCAAAATCCTTTTTCTATTTAAATTTTTCCGGATTCTGTTTTAATGGTTAAATTCATTTTTGATCATCAAAAGCATGTCTAATTAAATGAAATTGTTCAACAACAATTCATTTAAAGTTTAACAAAAATTACATTTCCCAGACTTATGAAAAACATTTGACTTTTTTCTTGATTGTTTTTCCGGATTACTGAGTTTTTAGAGGAGCCGAAGTACAATAATGACATTATTTCTTTTCCACAAAACCTGAACTTGATATTAATAATATGGTCTTGTTTGTTTACATTATTAACATGTTTTACAGCATTTATTAACCCGTTGTTAATGTTAGTTAAAGGGATAGTTCGGCCAAAAATGATATTTAATCCATACATTACTCACCCTCAAGCCGTTTAAAGATGCATGTCAATCTTGTTTCAGACTGAACACATTTTCAGTTATTTTAGAAAATGTCCCTTCAGTGGATATAATGTGAAGAAATAGGTTCCAGCTCCTTCAAGTCCCAAAAATATGTATAAATCCTTCACAAAAGCTCCACTGGGATAAACGAAGGCCTTCTGAGGGTAATCCGTGCGGTATTGACATAAAAATATACATATTTAAAACTTTATAAATGAAAATATCTGACTTTGGTCTTTGGTTCACTGCAGTTTTAAGGATTAAAAACACCACACACACACACACACACACACACAAACAACATTAAACACTGAATTTCACCACAGGGGGACTTTAAAACACAACAGCGATAGATTAACATTAGTATTAATAAATGCTGTAGAAGTATTGTTCTTTATTTCATGTTAACTAATGAAACCTCATTGTAAATGTTAGCAATTTATCTATATTAGCATATTTTCAGTCATTAATGTTCCCATCTCTCTTGGTGTGTGTGTGTGTGTGTGTGCAGCTGTGGGCTTCGTGTCTCGGACCGGGAAGACGAACGACGTGACGCGGATCAAGGGCTGGATGGAGAAGTTCAGCTCGAAAGACTGCAGCCGACAGTACGCTCATAATCATAAACAATAACAGACGCTTAATAATGATAATCAGTGTGTGGGACACTATAGTGTGTGTGAAACTGAGAGATTACACACAGATATTCTTCATCCAGAGACTACAGTGACATTTACACACATTACAGACACTCTGAGCTGAAGATGTTCTGCTGAAGTGTGTTTTCTGTCATCCGTCACTTCATCATGTGATTTTTTGTTTCAGGCAAGCGTTCTGCCTTCTGCTCGGACATGTTGGACGAGTGCTCGCGAGGTGAAGGCCAGCGGATCAGTGATCGCGCGGCTGTGTTCTCCGCTAGCTCTCCGGCGCCGGTGGCCTATCAGCTGCCCGTGCGAAGCCAAAGCTACGTGCGCACGCTCAGCCAGTGTCCTTCAGGCGCGGCGTGTGTTTCCGTACACACCTCCAGCGCTCCGGTGTGCGCTCGTCCTCCAGGAGCAGCTCTCAGCGCTCGCTTCAGGACCAGCACCGGGACCATGATCCTCCAGTGTCCCGCGCGCCGCTCGGGAAGGTGCGTTCCAGGCGCGGGAGAAAGCGCCGGCGGCTCCAGCTCAGGTTTAACAGAGACGCTGATCATGGATCGGCTAATAGTCGCGCGCAGCTGTTGGAACACCAAGAACACGCCGTGGATCATGGGAAGGATCCCGCTTGCATCACTAGCGAGAGGCGAGCTTCGCCTTGAGTTCACTGATAACCTCAGAGGTATGAGCCATCAGAAACGAATGACTCGCGGTGGGTTTGTGTGGTTGTGGGGTGTGTGTGGGTCGGTGTGTGTGCTGTGTTCAGGGAAAAGTTGTTTTTACAGAGATCCGCTACACCTGCAGTTTATACTTGTGATCATTTCAATGTTATGTTTTCCTGTAAACACTGTGTTCCTCTGCACAGCCGGCGGTGAAGACGACTCGGCTCCGTGCGCGGGAGGCTAGCGGCGAGTCTTGCTCTCAGCTCTTCTGCCGGCTGGGGTGTGTGTGTGAGAGTCTGGACCGAGCAGATCCGCGGGGCCACACACTGCAGACGCGTGCAGTGCATGTTCAGCTGCGGCTGCTTCAAACACAAGATCCTCCTGATCCGCTTCGCGAGAGCCCATGCTAACACACAGCGCTAGCGGCCTCATGGCCTTCTGTGAGTCTCACGTTCTCATAACCGTTTACACGCACAGCTTCTGTTTCAGCCGCTCTGAACTCCTTACACTGATGAATGTGGATGTAGTGTTTACATGAGCCCATGTGATCGTGTCGGTGTGTGTGTTTATACGTCACACACTGCAAATCTGGATACATTAGACATGCACACACTGCACAAATATACAGTTTCTGCTGTTTGAACATAATAACTATTCTCCTGCACTGGTTCTTTATTTGTTTTAAACAGCAGACCTCATATTTATACATTTATGATCATAATTTGTCACATGCATTACGCTATTTCTACGTCATTACGCTATTTCTACATTATTTCTACATAATTTCTACGTCATTGCGCTATTTCTACACAATTTTAACGTCGTTACGCTATTTATACATCATTGCGCTATTTCAGCTCATTAAGCTATCTCAGCTTATTACGCTTTTTGTTTGCCATTATGCTTTTTCTTGTCATTACACCCATTTCTACGTCATTACGCTATTTCTACATCGTTACGCTATTTACATCGCATTGCTTACGTCATTGTGTTATTCGACGCAATTACGTATGTCATTGCGTTATTTCAGCGTCGATTCGCGATTTCACCTAATGTCTACGTCATTACGCTATTTCAGCCAGTGTTGTTTATCTCATGACTCATGTTCACAGCCGTTGACCCCGGACCAGGCACCCGACCCGCTCCAGCTCTCCCGGTGACCCGCCTGTGGAGGAGGAGTGTGTGTGAGGACGATCCACGAGCCACTCTTCGCTCCCAGACCAGCCAGAGCAGCAACACGAGCACTGCTCTCACACACACACACACACCGGCCCAGTGCTCAGGTGTGCAATTCACTCACTCTCTCACACACACACTCTCTCACACACACACACTCACTCACTCTCTCACACACACTCACTGACACACTCAATCACTCGCTTCAAATAAATAATCTTTATTGTCATTATACAAGAGTACAACGTAATGATATGCAGTTCTCCAATTCAGCGCAATAATCAATGTACAAAAATGTGTGTCTAGTCGCGGTCACAGGGTCAGGCTAAGGGTCAGGCTAAGGGTCAGGGTCAGGAGAAGGAGAAGGATCCGGTGTACCTGTATCTGGAGAGCATGATGACCTGTGCTCGTGTGAGAGAGTATAACAGTAACCCTCCACCTCAGGTGCACCTACTGCCGGCCCGGAGACCTGAGGAAGCGGTACTGCACACACACACACACACACACACACACTCTGATATTCTCATCATCATCTGGTCATGACTGTGTTGTTCTCTCCCACTGACTGAAGGTGAATGGTGTGTCTCAGATGCAGACGTCTCAGACTCCAGGTCAGTCACGCTTTCCCTCATATCCTCCATTGTTGCGGCTCCTCCCAGTCTGTCAGTAATGCTCTGTTCACTTCCTGTCTCTCTGAAGCCCCTCCTCCCAGTCTGTCAGTAATGCTCTGTTCACTTCCTGTCTCTCTGAAGCCCCTCCTCCTGAAAAGCACACTCGATTTCTCAATGTTCTGATTTTCGCACCCTCAGATTACAGATGTTCAATAGTCGCATGTCGGCCAAATATGGTCCTATCCCAACAAACCACACATCAATGAAAAGCTCATTAATCCAGCTTTCAGATCTTCAGTAAATTGACCCATGTGACTGGTTTTGTGGTCCAGGGTCACATTGGTTAACGAAAAGAACACTATTAATAATAATAAGCCGCGTGTTGCTGAAAAGCGCAGTTGTCTTCTGTGTAAAGGGTTGAAGAGTTGCGGTAGAATGAACACCGCTAGCTGGTATGGGGTTAAAGGGCAGATGTTTGTGTTGCTGCAGGCGTGACGGCCCGAGCGCCAGAGCCCACTAAAGTGCTGGAGATCATCTCTGGGTGTAACTGGGAGTTCGCACCGGTCTCTGGTGCTGAAGGAGCTGTTCCGCTCCATCCGACTCCGGCCGGCTGCCCGCGCTCCACTTCATCGACGTCTACCGGGTGGAGCTGCTCTCCCAAAACCTCAAAGCGGACGCGACCGGCTCCACGCTGACCTACAAGGTGTGTGTGTCCCTGCCGGAGAAGACCCTCGAGATGAGGCACGACACGACGGCAAGACCCAAGCCCAGTGTGTGAGGAACTCCTCTGAGAGGGTCAGCAGGCCGAACAAGCGTGTCGATGCGGACGCCGGCGAGACACGGGCTAAACACTTCCCCCTTCTGTCGCGCGTCACTCCCGCTGGGTATCTGACGGCCGAGACCAAGACGGCGGTGAGCTCCAGATGTATTAAGGTCAGTCTTTCATTACACATCCTTCCCTCGGGTCATTTGGACCCGGCAATTCTTGTTTTTTTGTGTTCATCGGAGGGTCTGAGACCCAAGGACGTTTGTTGCACTTGAACCACAAAATACACACCAAAAAAAATTATGGATTTGAGTAGTCTTGTGGTCAATTTGACCCCTTAGGAATGCAGCAGTACACCCAGAAAACCCTAAACATGCTAAACTTCACCAAACGATGATTGTGTAATGTGTACATGTGTGTGTGAGCCGGCTTTAGGACCCAGCGGAACAGCTCATCTGAATCTAGAGTTATGAAATATCATGTGTTATTATTATTTCCACAAGAGGTCAAAGACTCCCAGTGTAAGATATGTAGAGCTGAATTAAAATGAAATTTTGAATATAAGTTGAAAGAATGAGAGGAATGTGCTTAAATCACTATTGATGTATTGATCAAATCCAGTAATTTAAAGGTAAATAAATAAATTTTTGTTGAAAAATATCAAAATGAGATGAAATAAGCTTTCTGGACAAAATACAAAAGATTCAGGATAATTCTGACGTAAACTAGTCTCTGAATGCCGTCGTGTGCTTCTGACCTCAGGTGAATGGGAAAGCCTACGCTCAGGCCAAGCTGTGTCTGGGTCGAATGGGGCGCTTCATCCAGCCAATCGGCTGGCAGCGTGTTTCACCGGCAGGATCCAGACCCAGCGCCTCTGAACTCCAGATCCCAGTCCAAACCAGCACAGCTCCTGGAGTCGAGGGACACAGGTGAGGTCGCTGTAGGGTCAGGAGCTGTGCTCAGGTGCTGCACGAGGTGCTTAAACTGCTGGAATTTGATGCTTTGAAATGAAAGACCTGGAAACCCTTGAAAACACCCGTAATTATGAAAGGAACTCGAATTACTGAAGGCAGAAGTGTTTAATTTTACTGATAGAACAATCTCTTCACACCAAAGTAAAGCTGCAGTCCGCCTGATATAGTGGCGTTTCGCATCACGGCTGAGTGTGATCTTGCTCTTATAATTATCATAGTAAATGATCCATCATTCTTCAGCTCAACCATATATCCATATATCTTGGTCATCGTGTCCTCTCAAAGGTTACTCGGTACCGCAGTCATCACATCTGCTGCACTTTATTTCTACCGTTTTGTTTTATTAGTTTATTTACCATTTTTAGAATTTAAAGATAAATATATTGTTTGATAAGTGACATCTCTGATTGTAGTCCTTCGAAAACCACAAACTAGTGCTTGCTATTGAAGATTTTAATTAAGATTAAATTAGTGTACTGTTTGACCGAAATGAAGGATTTATTAGGTCAGTTATCTTTATTTCTACAGTGCTTTATACAGATCGTTTCACAGTAATGCAGGGAAAGTAACAGAATCCTAATATTAGCAGAGCTGTAATGTCTAGACTCAGAAAGCAAAAGTCCTCCTCAGTGTTTCATTCCAATCGCCTGATTTGCTAATTAGCACAGTTCTTCAGCCAGGAGGGAGAACTAATGAGGGAAATGGTCTGACTGAGGTCACGAGTGGAGCGTATCTGGCAGGACTTCTCCTTTCTGAGCTCTGGACTCTACAGCTGAAGAGACAGTGTGTTCCTAACCCCGACTGTAACGTCTGTACACTTCTCTTACTGTGTCCTGTTTCAGCGGACCAGAGCAAAGCAGCGTTCAGAGCACCAGCAACGCAAACTCTGGCCATCTACCAGGCCCCCGACGGCATCAAGCGCACTCCAACACTCTACATATTCTCACATGTTCATAATCCCGCAGCTCCAGCTTCAACATCTAATCATGTGACATCATCGCAGCCTGGGCTAATCCTGACCGCTGTAGCTCCGCCCCTCTCTGACCCGACCGCTGTAGCTCCGCCCCTCTCTGACCCGACCGCTGTAGCTCCGCCCCTCTCTGACCCGACCACTGTAGCTCCGCCCCTCTCTGACCCAACCGCTGTAGCTCCGCCCCTCTCTGACCCAACCAATGCAGCTCCATCCGTTTCTGACCCAACTGCTGTAGCTCCACCCCTCTCTGACCCGACCGCTGTAGCTCCGCCCCTCTCTGACCCAACCAATGTAGCTCCATCCGTTTCTGACCCAACTGCTGTAGCTCCACCCCTCTCTGACCCGACCGCTGTAGCTCCGCCCCTCTCTGACCCAACCAATGTAGCTCCACCCCCTTTCTGACCCAACTGCTGTAGCTCCGCCCCTCTCTGACCTGACCAATGTAGCTCCGCCCCTCTCTGACCTGACCTCTGCCACTCCGCCCCTCACTGGACCACCCACTGTGGCTCCGCCCCTCTCCCAGACGGAGGCGGTCCTCTCGCGGCCTCCGCTGTGGCTCCGCCCCCTGCTGTGGCTCCGCCCCTCTCCCAGACGGCGGCGGTCCTCCCGGCCTCCGCTCTCGCTCCGGGTCAGCAGGTTGTCCTGAAGCCGGTTGCAGGGATGATGGGAGTGAACATGTGTCAGTTCAACGGGCAGACCGATCCAGCTGGTGCCGGTTCCCTCGGTGCCCCCCGTGCCCAGCGCAGGTCAGTGCCACACACACACTCACAACTCACAAACTGTGTTCAAAAGGGATGTCTTATGAATTGAATTAATAAAACTGTAAGAATTTAATATTTTTTTAATTTTAACAATAATATTGCCCAATGAAATTTATAATTTTCCCCCAAATTGTGTGTTTTCCATTTAAATTTTCCCCCGATCGGTTTTAATGGCTTCATTCGATGTTAGTGATCAAAAAGGATGTCTATAGTGGATTGAATTTAATAGATGAAATACTGCTATTATTATTTTGCTCTACTCTGCACAATAGTAATGTTTTATTTTGGTGTGTGGTGGTGAAGAGCTGTGTGTGTGTGTGTGTGAGAGTGTGTGTTTGAAAGTGTGAGTGTGTGCTACAGAAGAGACTCTGGAGATGAAGTTCATGTGTTCATATATATATGATCATGACGAGACGTCACTCGTGAGTTTCTGTAGAAGATCAAACTCAGACAGACTTAACACACACTCACACACTCACACTTTCACTCACACACACAGACTCACACACTCTCACTCTCTGACTCACACACACTCACCCTCTCTCACACATACACACACACTCTCAGACTCACACACACACACATCACGTCTGATTCGATGTGCAGCTCTACGCCAAATTCTGTGGCATAATGGAGTAAACTCCTGTTTTATGACTGTGTTGCGTTTGTGTTTCCTGTATCAAATGTAACATTCTCACGTTGATTCTCAACAGGAAGTGCTCAACAGGAAGTGCAAACATCTACGCAACTACCTCGAGTACAACCAAATCTGTGTTAAATCCAGCACACTTCACCAAAGCATGTCCCCTTCATCGCCCCCAGAATCCTCTCTGCTCCGGGAAACACCAGCTTCACCTTCGGGAGCGCCGCTCACAGCGGGTTTCCAGCCAAGAATAACATGCTCTCCTTCCGGATATTCCCGCCGGCGTCCTCAGGCCTCCAGCACACAGAAGCAGGAGGAGGAGCCTCGGTGCTGCTCCCGGGAGGATACAGGCTGATCAAACTGCCCATGGCGGCCCAACCCGGCTGTGAACCCCGAGAGAGGCCCGTCTGGGTTCACGGAAAGCCCTCGGGAAGACACGCCCCGATCCTGCGCTCCGTCAAAGCAGAACTCCAGCGACGCGCCACTCGCCATTAAAGTGGAGCCTTGCAGCGAGTCGGGCCGGACACCAGGACACCGGAGGCGCTGAGAGAGGGGCTGTGCACATCAAGATCGAGCCTTATGAGGAGAATCCACCAGAACCGTGACCCGGACGCAGTCTCGCCGCTCAAAGCGGAGGAAGCGGACCCTGACACCAACACCAGACCCTCTGAGCGCGGGCACACAATGAACATTCATGGGGATTTCTCATGCTCTTTATTCACGAGTCCGATCTCTACCTTCTTAAAGCGGACGTTCGCCGTGCCTTCGACCCAAACACACACCCCAGACGCGCCGCACACACACTCTGCAGCCGTGGACCGGGACAGGAAGAGGGAGGAGGGCCAGAACCGCATCCAGTGGCTGTGGAAGAGAAGCGCGCTCGGCCCGGGTCTCGGAGGGGTCAGGTCTCGCTGCTGACGGCTCCGCCCTCCTGTACTCCAGCGACGGCTGGACCACCGACGACAGTGTGAGTGTTGACCCCATCATTACAGCCGTATTTCACTTCCTGAACTGATGGAGCGTCCTCTGTACAGCTGTGTTGTGAAACACGATACAAAAACCTTGAAGTGAATAAAAACTGTGGCCTGTTTGAATCCTAGAATGAGAAGAGCAGTGAAGACGAGGTCGACATCGAGGCGTTCGGGAGGATGAGGAGAGGATCATCGGCCGCCTGAGAGCCAAGGCCCAACGGTGAGCCGTTATGAGTTGTGTGATCGCTCGTGTTCTTACGTCTGGTGTTGCTGTGCTGACTCTGATCTGCTTCCTCTCTCCAGGACCGCACCGAGAACTGCTCCACACCGCCAGCTCGTGAGTCTCCCAGTATATCCCACAGTTCCCTTTGCTCACTGAGGCACAGATCTTTCTGTCAGCCGAAACATATTTATATATTCATAGCTAAAATATTGACATTTCAAGTTAATACTTCAGTCATTTAATGAGACATGTTTTTGGTTCATGGCTCATTTTTATGATTAAATTCATTATTAACGAGCTCCAAATCTCCAATCAGCAAACATTTCTATATAGTTCAGTGTTGGAAGATCAGTTCAGTTGTTTTAACCATTTATTAAAATGAATCGGTTCAAATGAGTCATAAGTTCACGAATTGAACGTGTCATCATCGGATGTGTGCGCGTTGTGTGATCTATCTCTCTTCCATCGTTCAGTTTAACATGCGCGCTGTCACAAGCGCAGCGGTTCATCACTACAGAGAGAGACAGTTTTACTCACCGATCAAATAAGGCTTTGGCGGTGCAAAAATTCACTTGGGACACTTGTGTGTTCACGGTTCTACATACTGTGAGTCAGAGCAGGAGCATCGATAAGAGGAATCGTTAACGTCAAGAGGGCATACAAATATCAATGGATCCTAAAACTTAGAACCGGTTCTCAATTCCCTATTAAAAACGATCTTAAGACTAAGGTTTTAAGATTGTCACGATGACCTTTTGTGTTCCAGCAGGGCGATAGTTTACACTATGGCAATTCAAAGTGCTTTACATAGTAAGGAATTAAAATAATCACAAAAATAAAAGCAAGGAAAATTAAAACATTTATGAAAGGAACTAAAAGAGTAAAAAGACGATTCAGCAGAGAAACTGTTTTTCACATCTTCCAGGTTTACTCTGAGACTGCTGATTACACTAGTTAAAATAAAATATTTGTATCAGTTAAACTGGATTATTTTATTTTTCCAGCTAAAGGCTCAATTGTTGGAAAAAGCATCCCATCATGCAGTGCGGTTGATGTCAGATCTGCCTGTGTACAAGCGCACGTTTCGTCTGAATCAAGCGCTGAGAGAGAGGAAGCGTCAGGTTGAGTTGCATCAGAGTTTGGATTCGTTGAGGAGGACGCTGTGTGTTGAAGACGACAGCATGAGCACTGAAGACCTGCTCCGTCAGGTGCGTACACACACACACACACACACACACACACACAATGAGCAATGCTGGAAATTCAACGGTAAAATATTGTAATCATTATTGATACATGTACCGTTTGAGATGTTTCCGCTGTCACAGGTGTATTCGGTACATCATTACTGATGTGTGTGTGACCTCAGTATGTAGCTGTTTCCATACATATTTATTTTGTGATTTGGGGATATTGCGTACAAAAACCACTGGATGGAAATATCAAGATGTGCATAAAAACTTTGAGGTGGATAATTGTTTTATCCGATAAGAAGATATGATGCATAAACTACGCAGAGACACGTAACCTGAATAAATCCCTCAAACCTCATGTGACTCAGACTCAGCTGTGATTGGATAACTGGAGTATGCAGCGGGCCAATGGCGTCACAGCGTCTCTAATGTTGTATTTTTTGTTTCTGAAATGCCAGAGTCGAAGTGTGTGTTCAGAGTGATTGGGTGTAATTCCCTCCAGAAGTGTCTGACACACACTTGTTTATGATGAGCTTCGACACACACTCGTTTATGATGGCGCTCGACACACACTCGTTTATGATGGAGGGAGAACAGCCAATAGCAGAAACGTACTGTTTTTTTACTAATATTTTACACCAATATCACAGGAAGTGATGATTTTGTTCTCTTGAACAATAATGCTACTTTATTTGCTTATGATTCATGCAATATGCTAATTTTGTGCATACCAGTAAGTTAAAATCACAGCTTTGGATGTAAACCTGATTATTGATGTTTTATTTTCTCTGTCTCAGGCTCGTCAGGTGGTTGGAGCTTCGAGGACCACGGCAGGTCTTTGATGGCACAGAAACGGGCTTTGATTCAGCAGCATTCTCATTATCAGACCCTGATCTCACAGTGCCCTGGTACACAATACAGCAGCACACAGCATCAGAACAGATACCAGCACCAGACCAGATAACATCATCAGACCACCAGACCAGATATCAGCATCAGAACAGATACCAGCACCAGACCAGATATCAGCATCAGACCAGATAACAGCATCAGACCAGATATCAGCATCAGAGCATCAGACCATATATCAGCATCAGACCATATATCAGCATCAGACCAGATATCAGCATCAGACCAGATAACATCATCAGACCAGATACCAGCACCAGACCAGATAACATCATCAGACCACCAGACCAGATATCAGCATCAGACCAGATATCAGCATCAGACCAGATATCAGCATCAGACCAGATATCAGCATCAGACCAGATAACAGCATCAGACCAGATATCAGCATCAGAACATCAGACCAGATATCAGCATCAGACCAGATATCAGCATCAGACCAGATATCAGCATCAGAACATCAGACCAGATATCAGCATCAGACCATATACCAGCATCAGACCAGATATCAGCATCAGACCAGAATATCAGCATCAGACCAGATATCAGCATCAGAACATCAGACCAGATATCAGCATCAGACCATATATCAGCATCAGACCAGATATCAGCATCAGAACATCAGACCAGATATCAGCATCAGACCAGATATCAGCATCAGACCATATACCAGCATCAGACCAGATATCAGCATCAGACCAGATATCAGCATCAGACCAGATATCAGCATCAGACCAGATACCAGCATCAGACCAGATACCAGCATCAGACCAGATACCAGCATCAGACCAGATACCAGCATCAGACCAGATACCAGCATCAGACCAGATACCAGCATCAGACCAGATACCAGCATCAGACCAGATACCAGCATCAGACCAGATATCAGCATCAGACCAGATAACAGCACCAGACCAGATAACAGCACCAGACCAGATATCAGCATCAGACCAGATATCAGCATCAGACCAGATATCAGCATCAGACCAGATATCAGCATCAGACCAGATATCAGCATCAGACCAGATAACAGCATCAGACCAGATAACAGCATCAGACCACATATCAGCATCAGAACAGATACCAGCATCAGACCAGCATCAGACCAGATATCAGCATCAGACCAGATATCAGCGTCAGACCAGATATCAGCATCAGACCAGATATCAGCATCAGACCAGATATCAGCATCAGACCAGATATCAGCACCAGACCAGATATCAGCACCAGACCAGATATCAGCACCAGACCAGATATCAGCACCAGACCAGATATCAGCACCAGACCAGATATCAGCACCAGACCAGATATCAGCATCAGACCAGATATCAGCATCAGACCAGATATCAGCATCAGACCAGATATCAGCATCAGACCAGATATCAGCATCAGACCAGATATCAGCATCAGAACAGATATCAGCATCAGACCAGATATCAGCATCAGACCAGATAACAGCATCAGACCAGATAACAGCATCAGACCAGATATCAGCATCAGTACAGATACCAGCATCAAGACCAGCATCAGACCAGATATCAGCATCAGACCAGATATCAGCATCAGACCAGATATCAGCATCAGACCAGATATCAGCATCAGACCAGATATCAGCATCAGACCAGATATCAGCATCAGACCAGATATCAGCATCAGACCAGATATCAGCATCAGACCAGATAACAGCATCAGACCAGATACCAGTATCAGAACATCAGACCAGATATCAGCATCAGACCATCAGACTAGATCACAGCATCAGAAAAGATTTCAGCATCAGAGAATCAGACCAGACCACAGAACCACCAGACAATCAGGACTAGATCACAGCATCAGACTAGATATCAGCATCAGACCAGACCACACAGCATCAGACTAGATGTCAGCATCACAGCATTAGAACAGATATCAGCATCAGACCAGGAGATTATGTTTTGATTATGTTGATCAATAAGAGGCCTATGAAATATGAAACAGCAGCTCTATAGGGTGAAACTAAGATTGTTTTCTGACTCTTTTCAGTGGCGGAAGAAGAATTACATGTTGAACAGAAATCAGCAGCTCCTTCATCAGAAACACCTCAGTCAGGTGAGCTCAGATGATCAATCCAGCGTTCCTGTAAAAAAATAAAAAATGTTCATTAATCTTCATGTGTTTACAGTGGTGAAGAGACACTCGCGCCTGCCGAACATAGTCCTACAGTCCTTTACCAGCCCTTCACCAGTCCCAAACCAGTCCTTTACCAGTCCTAAACCAGCCCTTCACCAGTCCTTCACCAGTCCTTCACCAGTCCTTCACCAGTCCTTCACCAGTCCTTCACCAGTCCTAAACCAGTCCTTTACCAGCCCTAAACCAGCCCTAAACCAGTCCTTTACCAGTCCTAAACCAGTCCTAAACCAGCCCTTCACCAGTCCTTCACCAGTCCTTCACCAGTCCTAAACCAGTCCTTTACCAGCCCTAAACCAGTCCTAAACCAGTCCTAAACCAGTCCTTTACCAGTCCTAAACCAGTCCTTCACCAGCCCTAAACCAGCCCTAAACCAGTCCTAAACCAGTCCTTTACCAGTCCTTAACCAGTCCTTTACCAGTCCTAAAGCAGTCCTAAACCTAGTCCTTTACCAGTCCTTAACCAGTCCTTTACCAGTCCTAAAGCAGTCCTAAACCAGTCCTTTACCAGTCCTAAACCGGTCCTAAACCAGTCCTAAAGCAGTCCTAAAGCAGTCCTTCACCAGTCCTTCACCAGTCCTGAAACCGGTCCTAAAGCAGTCCTAAACCAGTCCTAAACCAGTCCTTTACCAGCCCTAAACCAGCCCTAAACCAGTCCTTTACCAGTCCTTTACCAGTCCTAAACCAGCCCTTCACCAGTCCTTCACCAGTCCTTCACCAGTCCTAAACCAGTCCTTTACCAGCCCTAAACCAGTCCTAAACCAGTCCTTTACCAGTCCTAAACCAGTCCTTCACCAGCCCTAAACCAGTCCTTTACCAGTCCTAAACCAGTCCTTTACCAGTCCTTAACCAGTCCTTTACCAGTCCTAAAGCAGTCCTAAACCAGTCCTTTACCAGTCCTTAACCAGTCCTTTACCAGTCCTAAAGCAGTCCTAAACCAGTGCTTTACCGGCTCCTAGACCGGTCCAAAAGCAGTCCTAAAGCAGTCCCTCACCAGTCCTAAACCGGTCCGGGGTCCAGGGTCATCCTCATGAATGAGACGTGTTCCCGGTTCCTTCACTATAAGAGTACCACAGTAAGCCAGAGTTCTGGAGAAGCCAAGGCAAACCCTCGCTCATGTGATTGATGTGTCCAGATACTCTGATTGTCTGTTAGTGATGTAGAGTTTTGGTTGTTTTTGTACAGTGTTTGTAAAAAGCGGTTGTGTAAATATCACTCAGGTTATGACTTTGAATAATGCGCTCGTTCACCCACATTGGGGAGATATCTCTGTCCTCTTGTTTAATGCTAAACATTTTTGCACAGTCTATGGATTATGGATTTGTTAAAGCAGATTTATTTTTGTGATTTATGAATCATGCTTGTGTTGGCGAGGCCTGTGTTTGTTTTCTGTTGTGAAATCATTAAATTAGTCTAAGAGATTAGATCAGATTGATCTTCATGCATTAATCTTGTTTTGTCCGTTTTTAAATTATGCATATTCACCTCTTTATCATTGGAACTGCCTCAGGATTGGGTTCATATTATGGCCTTGTGCAAAAATAAACTGTATATCCATAAATGTTTTGCTTGTTTTATTGTCTTTATAAATGTAGCAACATTTTAGTTTTGAAGGAGTTACTTCTTATGCCTGACAGGAAGTGATGTGTGTGAACGGGTTTCCTTTCAGGTCTGAGGAGCTGCTGTAAAATCAGGCATGCACACTCTAGGCCGAATCTTTAAATATGACCAGTTATGATTTACATGCATAAGCATAACATTATTACAAATTTACAGTTAAGGCACATTAGTGCTTATTCTTTTTTTTATAAAATCATTGTATATATTTTATTCTTTAAAAATATAAATATTATTTTTTCACACACAAAAATATTAACTTGCATACACATATATATATATATATATATCTTAAATGTCTTAAATGTTTTAGGTCGTATAAATATGAAAGTCATAAATGTTTTACCATTTCACATTGAGATATTATCTCTTTTATTATCTCATGAATATGTAATCAGCGAAACGTCATGCGTCTCGAAGGCCAATCGAATCGCAGGACTCGCTGATTAGCGGGGGCGCGCAGGCTCGTGACGGGTGATTCGAAACTCAGGACTCGCTTGTTGTGATTTTGTTGCTGGAGTTTGACACGAATGCGCGCGTGTGTGTGTGTGAGCTCTGGTCTCTGTGAAGCTGAAAGACATGGAGGCGTTCACCATTAAGAGTCGCATTAAAAGCCTCCTGCGCTCGCCGTCCGTCCGGCTGAGGAAGAGGAGCAGAGACGAGCTGAGGAGACAGGTGATGATGAAGGACGCCGAGAGCGAGTGTGGAGTAGGGTTAGGGTCAGGGTCAGGGTTAGGGTCACGGCTCTCAGCACTTGAATGAGAAGTAACGAACTGCAGCTTGTTGTTTTGATGAGTTTGATGATTGTTACATTCACTTGTTACAATTATAAAAGTTTCATCACTGCAACAAACATCAGAGCAAATATTAAATAAACCGCGACCGATGATTTTGTATCATTTGATCGATATGTGTTGATTGTCTTTGATTCGTTTAAGTGCTGATCTGTTGTGTGTCATTTATCACTGATGATGATGATGATGATGTTTTCTGTGTAAGGTCAGGAGCAAAGGGCAAATGTTTGAGTTTCTGAGAGTGAAGAGTCGATGATATTGATAAGCTTAACTTCATCAGCGCATTCCCGTGATGCTCGAGTGTGTGTTCGCTCCTCCGGTGTGTGTTCGCTCCAGTGTTCACTTCGCTTATTTCATTTTAATAATTTTTTCTTCTAAATTTGTAATAAAAGTTTTTGGATTTTATATATATATATATATAGGCTATGTATGTATGTGTGTGTGTGTATATATATATATATATATATATATATATATATATATATATATATATATATATATATATATATATATATATATATATATATATATATAAGAGTTCAGATGCAAAAGCCTCTAAGTGCCATTTGAAATTTTCTTCTAAAATGATCATTTTTATCAAGCTTGTATATTTAAGTTCAGTAATTTCACTTAAATGGCAATGAAGATTACCTATTAATTGTCATTTAAGTGAAATTACTGAACTTAAATATACAAGCTTGATAAAACTGATCATTTTAGAAGAAAATGTCAAATGGCACTTAGAGGCTTTTGCATCTGGACTCTTTATATATATATATATATATATATATATATATATATATATATATACACCTTTTTAAATGACTAGATTTGATCATTTAATAATAAATAGTAATTTAAGCACATTCCTCTCATTCTTTCAACTTAAATTCAAAAATAACACAATTTCATGCATAACTTTTAATTCAGCTCTACATATCTTACACTGGGAGTCTTTGACCTCTTGTGGAAATAATAATAACACATGATATTTCATAACTCTAGATTGGCGTATATCTCTATATTCAGATGAGCTGTTCCACTGGGTCCTAAAGCCGGCTCACACACACATGTTCACATTATACAATCATCGTTTGGTAAGGTTTTAGCATTTAAAGGTTTTCTAAGTGAACTGAAGTATTCCTCACATTCCTAAGGGGAACAAAAAATTAGGGAAGGATTTGTAAAAAAAAAAAAAAATTCAAGAAATTCAACCATAAAACTCCTCGAATACAAATTTTAAAGTGTTTTGTGTATCGGTGGTTCAAGTGTAACAGAAGTCCTGTGGTCTCGAACCCCTCTCATGAACTCTCAATTTAAAAAAACTGACCCGAGGGAAGGATGAGGGTCAATCCATGTTTTATTGTGTGTAATGCAGTGATCATCCCTGTGTGTGTGTGTGTGTGGGTGTGTTGATTGTGTAGTATCTGATGTATGTGTGTTTATCAGGTGGCAGTTAGAGAAGGTTCTGGGCATCACGACTGCAGGGAACAGCGGTTTAACATGCGACCCGTCTTCAGGAACCGTCGCTTTATCCAGCTGGGTGAGACACACACACACACACACACACACACACACACACACACACACACACACACACACACACACACACACACACACACACACACACACACACACACACACACACACACACACACACACACACACACACACACACACACACACACACACACACACACACACACACACACACACACACACACACACACACACCTTCATCAGGGGACGGCCTGTTTACTGTGACAGGAGTGGATATACAGTGTGTTCATCACTGCTAAACATGTTCTTCCTCAGTGTTTCTGTCTCGTTTTCCAGCATAATTAAATAAACATTATTAAATCGAGATGTTTCCTGGAGAAGTGAGAGATCAAGAGTTGCTTTAGATCAAGTATTCCTGTAGTCAAATCATTTCATCCCTTAAAACAAGGTGGTTTGTGACGTCAGAAACACCAGCGATTTCAAAGCGTGTTTTCGAGACTGTCTTTGGTTCACTGCAGTTTAAAGGAGGAAATACTCAGCAATGCTGTCCACTTATCAACTACACATGTGTGTGTTAAAGCGGATTAAACACACCACATACACACACATAAACAACATTAAACACTGGATATACACCACAGGGGGATTTTAAGATTATTTTTATGACCTCATTGGCTGATCTTGTTTTAAACTCAAACTTGAAGACATGAGTTAGTGTCTGTCAGTGTCATGTGAGCCTCTTCTCGTGTTTTATTGGTTGGTTAGCTTGGTTAACTTGTGGATTGAACGCAGTGTTTGTGTGTGTGTCATTCAGGTGTGTTGTTGTGTTACTGAACCCGGCCAAAAACACACAACAGCATCTCATCAGCTCATCCAGGTGAAAACACACACACACACACACACACACAAGCCATTCAGACACATTTACCCTTTAATGCCTCATGTGTTCAGAACAGGTTTCATCACACACACTAAACACAGATGAATTTAATATGCATGTTGTGAATATTGTCTCCAACTCAGGAAAGCCATCAGCACTTTGTCCTTCTCGTCGGACGGCCGGTTTCTGGTCACTGGAGAGGTGAGAGACTGGATCACACGTTTAGTTCTCAGCGGCCACGTGTACACACACGACTCTTGCTTCTGGATGTAGTGTTTACATGAGCGCATGTGATCGGGTCGGTGTGTGTGTTTATACGTCACACACTTCAAATCTGGATACATTAGACATGCACACACTGCACAAATATACAGTTTCTGATGTTTGCACATAATAACTATTCTCCTGCACTGGTTCTTTATTTGTTTTAAACAGCAGACCTCATATTTATACATTTATGATCATAATTATGAGATGATGATGATGATTCATCACACAGTAAAACTGCCCAAACCCAGTGGTGTGTGTGTGAGTCTGAAGTGGCACTGGTGGCCGTCGTCCTGCTCCATTGCACACACACACACACACACACACACACACACACACACACACACACACACACACACACACACACCGAGAACGAGGATTATAGGATGAGCTTGTTTATACAACTTTTTATTCAACAGGAGGAATATCTTACATCGTCATTACGCCATTTCCACACCATTACGCCATTTTTTCGCCATTGTGCTATTTCTACAGCATTACGCCATTATTACGCCATATATATACGCCATTTTTACATTTATACGCCATTTTGCTATTTCGACACAATTGCACTATTTCTACACCACTGCACTATTTCTACGCCACTGTGCTATTTCTACGCCACTGTGCTATTTCTACGCCACTGTGCTATTTCTACGCCATTTTGCTATTTCTACAGCATTTTGCTATTTCTACACAATTGCGCTGTTTCTATGCCATTGCTCTATTTCTACGTCATTGCTCTATTTCTTCGTCCTCAGAGTGGTCATCTCCCGGCTGTGAGCGTGTGGGATGTGTCCGAGGGGACGCTGGTGTCGGAGATACTGGAGCACAAGTACAGCGTCTCCTGTGTGGCGTTTTCACCAAACAGCAAATACGTCGTGAGCGTGGGATCACAGCACGACATGAGCCTGAACCTGTGGGACTGGAAGGTACTGATTACCTGTTATGCCCTGTTACCCATTCGTCCATCCACCCACAAATCCATCCATCCATCCATCTTTCTATCAATCTTTCCATCCCTCCCACCATCCACTCACCCACCCATCCATCCACCCACCCACCCATCCACCCACCCACCCACTCACCCACCCATCCACTCACCCACCCATCCACTCACCCACCCACCCATCCATCCACCCACCCACCCACCCACCCATCCACCCACCCACCCACCCACCCACTCACCCACCCACCCACCCATCCATCCACTCACCCACCCATCCACTCACCCACCCATCCACCCACCCACCCATCCACCCATCCACCCACCCACCCACCCATCCATCCACCCACCCATCCACCCATCCACTCACCCACCCATCCATCCACCCACCCATCCACCCATCCACCCACCCACCCACCCATCCATCCACCCACCCACCCACCCACCCATCCACTCACTCACTCACTCACTCACCCACCCATCCACTCACCCACCCATCCACTCACCCACCCATCCATCCACCCGTCTCTGAGCTCCATCCCATGGTTTTCTCTGGTCCTCCTGCAGAAGCACACTCTGCTAGCTGCTAATAAGGTGTCCAGTAAGGTGACTTCGATGTCGTTCTCGGAGGACGGCTCTCACTTCGTCACCGGGGAACAGACACGTCCGCTTCTGGTATCTGGAACCCTCACACTCTCATAAGGTACGTCTATGACCTTTGACCCTCCTTATAGAGAGGTCACAGCAAACCGACAACATTAACGAACCGTCCCATGATGCTCTGCAGCCAGTGCCGCTGATGGGCCGCTCTGCGCTCCTCGGGGAAATGCAGAACAACTTCTTCTGTGGTGTGGCGTGTGGACGCGGGCCAAAGTCCGACAGCACCTTCTGCATCACCTCATCAGGACTGCTGTGTGAGTTCAGCGGCCGGAGAGTTCTGGAGCGCTGGGTCCATCTGCAGGTCAGAACACACACACCTCATCAGGACTGCTGTGTGAGTTCAGTGGCAGGGCATTTCGAGAGATGAATGGAAGACGAGTTCAGTGAGAATCGTGATTGTGTGTTTAGACGAGTTCAGCTCATGCTCTGACGGTGACCGAGGATCTGATCTTCTGTGCGTGTGCCAACGGAACCCTAAGCGTCTTCAGCCCGTTCGGACCTGCACTTCATCTGCTCTCTGCCACGCCCACATTACCTGGGCATCGAGGTGTCTGGCGTCACACAGTCCAGGTGATTCATTACCCATCCACTCACCCATCCACCCATCAACACACGCCCATCAACCCACCCATCCATCCACCCACTCACCCAATCACCCATCAACTCTCTTGCCCATCAACTCTGTCGCCCATCCATCTATCCACCTGCTCGCCCGCCCACCCATCCATCCACTCATCCCCTCACCCATCAACCCAACCCACTCAGCCATCAACCCACTCTCCCATCAACCAACACACCAGTCCACCCATACATAAATCCATCCACCCATCTGAACCCGAGATGTATCTGATCTGATCTCTGTTCTTTATTCACCCGTTCAGCAGAAAGCCTCATGCCCGTTACCCAGACTCTGTGGCGGTGACCTTTGACCCTGTGAACCGCTGGCTGTCCTGTGTGTATAATGATCACAGTTTATACGTGTGGGATGTGCGAGATGTGCAGAAGGTGCGCAAAGTTCACTCTGCGCTGTATCACTCGGCCTGTGTTTGGGATCTGCAGGTGTGTGTTTGTAGAGCTACGCTGGTGCTCTTCTGCTGACCAAAGCTGCTTTTATTTCGTTAAAAATACTGTAAAACAGTGAAATATTACAAATTACAAGACATCACAAGACTGTGTAATGTTTGTTCCAGTAACGGTCATCTGCTGTCCGATCTAAACTGTGTTCCAGATGTTCCCCACAGACGGCTCCCAGATGTTCGGTTCCTCTGAGCCGCTGCTCTCATGTTCTTCAGACGGCACCGTCCGTATCTGGAGATCAGACGCCGCTCACAGCGCTGGCCCATTGAGTAACGTGAGTCTCTGAACGCTGAGTGACGCGAGTCTCTGAACGCTGAGTGACGCGCAGTCTCTAACGCTGAGTGACGCGAGTCTCTGAACGCTGAGTGACGCGAGTCTCTGAACGCCGAGTGACGCGAGTCTCTGAACGCTGAGTAATGCGAGTCTCTGAACGCCGAGTGACGCGAGTCTCTGAACGCTGAGTGACGTGAGTCTCTGAGCGCCGGGCTGACGCGAGTCTCTGAACGCTGAGCTGACGTGAGTCTCTGAACGCCGAGTGACGCGAGTCTCTGTACGCTGAGTGACAGCGAGTCTCTGAACGCTGAGTGACGCGAGTCTCTGAACGCCGAGTGACGCGAGTCTCTGAACGCTGAGTGGCACGCGAGTCTCTGAACGCCGAGTGACGTGAGTCTCTGAACGCCGAGCTGACGCGAGTCTCCGAACGCCGAGTGACAGCGAGTCTCTGTACGCCGAGTACGTGCAGTCTCCGAGCGCTGGGTGACGCGAGTCTCTGAACGCCGAGTGACAGCGAGTCTCTGTACGCCGAGTGACGCGAGTCTCTGTACGCCGAGTGACGCGAGTCTCTGAACGCCGAGTGACGTGAGTCTCTGACGCCGAGTGACGCGAGGTCTCCGAACGCCGAGCTGACGCGAGTCTCTGTACGCCGAGTGACGTGAGTCTCCGAGCGCTGGGCTACGCGAGTCTCTGAGCGCGCGGGCTACGTCGAGTCTCTGAACGCCGAGCGATGACCGCGAGTCTCGTACGCTGCAGTGACGCGAGTCCTGAACGCTGAGCTGACGCGAGTCTCTGAACGCTGAGCTGACGTGAGTCTGAACGCTGAGCCACGCGAGTCTCTGAACGCCGAGTAACGCTGAGTCTCTGAACGGCCGGGCTACGTGAGTCTCTGAACGCTGAGTGACGTGAGTCTCTGAACGCTCAGTGACGTAGGTCTCTGAACTTGCAGCTAATGGCGAGCTCGAACGCTGAGCTGACGGCGAGTCCTGTACGCCGAGTGACGTGAGTCTCCTGACGCTGAGTGACGCGAGTCTCTGAACGCCGAGCTACGGCGAGTCTCTGACGTTGAGCTACGCGAGAGTCTCTCGAACCGAGCTGACGTGAGTCTTGAACGCCGAGTGACGTGAGCTTGAACGCCGAGCTGACGTGAGTCTCTGAACGCGCAGCTGACGTGAGTCTTGAACGCCGAGCTGACGCGAGTCTCTGAACGTCAGTGACGCCAGTCTCTGTACGCCGAGTAACGTGCAGTCTCTGAGCGCTGGGCTGACGCGAGTCTCTGAACGCCGAGCTACGTGAGTCTTGTACGCCGAGTGACGCTGAGTCTTGTACGCCAGTGACGTTGAGTCTGAGCGCCGGGCTACGCCAACTCTGAACGCTGAGCTGACGCGAGTCTCTGTACGCTGAGCTGACGGCGAGTCTCTGAACGCTCAGCTGACGCCGAGTCTCTGAACTGCTGAGTGCCATGCGTGCAGCTCTCGCTCGAGCTACGGCGAGTTGAATGCAGCTATGGCGAAACTCCGAACGCTGAGCTATGCGAGTCCTGAACGCCGAGCTACGTGAGCTCTGAACGCCGAGCTACGGCGAGTCTCTGAAACAGTGCAGCTAGGCTGAGCTGAATCGCCGAGCTATGGCGAGCTCTGAACGCGCGAGCTACTGGCAGCAGTCTCTGACGCTAGCTACTGGCCAGACTCTGAGTGGCCAGCTATGGCTGAGTCTGAATGAGCTACGTAAACTCTGAACGGCCAGCTACGGCGAGTCTCTGAACGCCAGCTATGCCAGTCTCTAACGTCAGCTGATGGCGAGCTCTGACGCAATGGCTCGAGCTACTGCCAGCCTCGAACGCCAGCTACGCGAGTCTCTGACGCCGAGCTACGCGAGTCTCTGAACGCCGAGCTACGCGAGTCTCTGAACGCCGGCTACCGCGAGTCTGGAAGCCAGAGTGACGCGAGTCTCTCGGAAGCTGCGCGAAGCTCACGTCGGTCGTGAGTCTCAACGTCAGCTAGTCGGTGACGTCTCTCGAACGCCGAGCTGACGGCGAGTCTCGCGAAGTGCGCCAGCTGACCGCCGAGTCTCTCGAAACGTCGAGTGTTGTGATGCTGGTGTTTCTGATGACTGACGGACTGACTCCTCCTCTCTCAGGATCTTCTTCACGTCCCTCACATGAGCGACGACACCGGCCGCCCTGCTGGACGCGGAGGGAACTGCAGTCACCGACAGCTCGAGCGGCATCAGAAGCATCAGCGTCAGTCCTGATGGGAGACACCTGCGTCCGGAGACCGAAGCGGCACACTGAGGTACGGGTGATCATATGGGTGGTCATGTGTTTATGCATTCATTTATTTGTTTGTTTAATCTTTATTATTGAACTTTATTTATGAATAAAGTATTTATAATTAATGTATTAGGGCCCCGCAGCATCGATGGTGTGAGGACCCTATTGTTTTTGCTCTGTTTAATATTATTCTTCTTCTCTTAAAAGAATCGCTTTTTAGAGGTCCTAAACATGCTCAAACTCATGAAAGTTTGCACGAATCATCATGCTTCAGAAGTGGTGAAAATTTACGTGTGATATGGTTTTCAAAATTGGGGTGGGGCAAATTCTTTAAAGGGGGGTTGACTGCAATTTCACTTTTTGGATTTTAAATAGTGTGTAATGTTGCTGTTGGTGCATGAACAGTATCTGCAAAGTTGCAGCGCTGAAAGTTCAGTGTAAGCAGAGCTGTCAGGTCTTCTGTGTTTGAGCTTCCCACCGGACGCTATACTTCGACAACAATGGATACCATTTATGTTTGATTATATTCCTGAAAGTGATGATCGTAATCTAGCTCTCTGTGCTGTGCATTTTACGGGAGACAGCTTCCAGAATCTCCACTGTAATTCAAATATCGGATTCAACGAGAAACTGTTTCTAAAACATGAAGCAGATCCAACTTTAAAACAAGAGGCAGCAGTTGTTGGGCCACAGCCTGTAAGTAGGCTAAGACTTCATAATTTTAAATGTATTTGCATGTATAATTCCCGTACGTAGCGTTGTTTTATTTTTTTTTAAATGCCAGCGCTGGCTTTGTGAGGCTTTATGGGCTACTAGTTATGCTATTGTGTCTATGGCAAATGCATACGAACATTATGTCCTGTCCTGAAGTACTAACGTTGTGAATGTATTTTTCATGTATATATGCTTTGTCTTTATTTTCGATTTGATTAGAATGTATAAACTTGACAACGCTGTTTGTGTTTAACATTAGTAGCCAGTCAGTTGCTATTGTTGCCAGTCAGATGCTATTGTGTAAAACAAACGTGTATAAAGTTAAAAAATTTAGCAAATTATCATTCAGAAACCTTTATTAAGAGCCGCGTGTGGTGAGGTTCTGCTTACTCTATCTCACGGCTTTCTCGTGTCTGATACTGCAGCTCGACATCATTATTTACGTGTATCCACCGTCTATGGTATCCACCTTTAGCATGCCCGTTTCGCCCGTAAAGGTCATGGGCGTTGAACCTTCCGGAGACGTGAGCGACTGTTTAGCCAATCACAACACACCGGCCCAAACTAACCAATCTGAGTGCCCACTACGTGGTTCTGAGGGAGTGTTTTCATAGACTCAGGAAGTGAACCGCTCGTTCAGGGTACAGAGGAGAGCGCGGCTGACCGATAAAGGTGAAATTTATGAAAAATAAGACTTTTTAAGAAAGAAAAACCACGGATACATGTTATATTGCACCCCATAAACACAATCATGCAAAGAAAAAGAGCAGTCAACCCCCCCTTTAAATTATTGCCCCCACATTTTGCCCCGCTCTACGTAAATTTGGTACATACATGTTATGACCCAATACTTAATCTCTTGGAGCATAAGCCCTAAACAAAACAGGAAGTCAGCTATTTTGAACTTCCTCGTAGATTTTGTGCAATTTTTGCAATTTCCTGATGTTGTACTTGAATGAACTCCTCCTACAGTTTTGATCTGATCTTCTTCAAATTTGGTGAGTGAAACCTTAAGTTATTTGTGATGTTAAATTGCAAAGATCTTGAGTTTTCGTCGAAGGGTATGCCCTTGGCGGCCTGACAAATGTTCACCCAATTTCAGCCTTTTGGTGATTTGTGCATGAATATGTCATATAGTTCAATATTGCTTGCAGTTTTGATGTTGCTAGGCAACCACAGACAGCCTGCAGTAACTCAGGCATACAATGTCCAATCTGCCCCAAACTTCACATGTTTGATAAGAGTCCTGTCCTGAACACATTGTTATAGCAATAGCGCCATCTGCTGGTAGCAGGAAGTGTGCAAATACAAATCCTTTGACATAGTCCTCCTATATTTATTATCATTACATTACTGCGAGGGCCATTTTTGATTCGCTGCTTGCAGCTTTAATTGATTTAATAATTATGTAATAATCACTGTTGAATTATTTAAAATGGATTATGATGCTGTGTTTGCAGGATCCATGACCTGACGTGTATGAAGGAGATATTGAAAGCTGAAGCGCATGACTCTGAGATCTTGTGTCTGGAATACTCCGGCTCCTCACACAGGTGTGTGTCCATCCATCCACTGTAGCTTTCCCAGAGCCCAGTGTTTCCCTGCAGACCTGAGTGAGTGTGTGTGTGTGTGAGACAGGCATGAATCTGCTGGCCACAGCGGGGCTCCGAGACCGGCTGATCCACGTGCTGGATGTTGAGGAAGACTACAGTCTGCTTCAGACTCTGGATGAGCACTCGTCCTCCGTCTCGTCTGTACGCTTCGCCGGTGAGAGTCGGTTTATTCTTCACATTACAGAGTATATATGCAAAGCAAACATCCAAGAAGCTCGCTACTGAGCCGGTGTGAAACATGATTTGAATTCAGAGTGACTTAGAATTAAGATGAAATGAGTTTTCAGTGCTTGAGCCGTACAAACAGGTGTGTGTGTGTGTGTGTGTGTGTAGCCAGTGACGGGAGGTTGAGGATCATCAGCTGCGGAGCGGATAAGAGTCTGTACATCCAAACCGCACACAGGGTGAGTTATTGTGCTTTACGGATATTATCTTTCATATAGTGTGTATAGTGTTCATAAAGCTGTTTGTGGATGTAACATTTTCACAGATCAAAGATAAACAGAGTTTTTGTCTCCTAAAAGAAGAGAAGTGATTTTGAACTAAAATTAGTAATTCAGTCTCACTTCCTGATCAATCAATTTTTATTTCAAGTTGTGAGAGATTTATGGTTTTAGTTGACTTTATAAAACGGTTAGTCTTCGAATCCTTGATTCTGATTGGTCAAGAGCTGTGCTTTATTCACGAATAAAACACTGGCTACGACCGCTTCACCCAACGGTTCTATTGATCGCTGCGCAACACTGTGGTTCTATGTTGTTTTTATTTGAGCTTTCATGCATTTTACACACTGGAACGTTGTTGCTGTTCACACTCGTGGACTATTTTTTCCAGCGGAAGGTAGGCTTTTAGTGATTTTACTTCAAGAAAGTTGCACTAACATTGTTTTTTACTTAAATATTGTGTGGCAACCGTTTTATAAAAGCAATAAGATACTCGAGGCAAGTGCTGTATCGTGAATAAGTAACAGTCTTAAGCTTTGGACCTTATTGCTTACATATTAACCCTGGTTTGTTTAGACTGTCAGAGGAACCGCATTCAAACAGACGCATCATGTGGTTCGGAAACGACTCCCACTGACATGGACGTGGATCCCTCCTGCAAGTATGCAGCCGTCGGCTGTCAGGACCGTAACGTCAGGTGAGCGCAGGAGCCAATCAGAGAAGAGGATGAGGTGCCGACACAGTCCTGTGTTCATTAAACTCTGTGTGTGTCCTAGAGTGATTAACATCAGCAGCGGTAAAACAGAAGAGATCTTTCAAAGGCTCGCAGACTGAAGACGGCAGTTTGCTGAAGGCTCAGACCGGCTGATTCTTGCTACATGTTCAATGTTAAATGAGCTCTTACACCATCATAGCACTCTTGAATTCAGCACGCCTGTCAAAATGGAACGTAACATAAGTGGCACTCAGAGAACATTATCACTCAAATGCAGCTCATGTCTGAGTGTTTGCAGGTTCGGATGGATCCGTCGGGTCAGTATGTGGCCACCAGCTGCTCCAATAAGAGCATCAGCCTGTCCTGGACTTCCGTACCGGAGAGTGTGTGGCCGCGCGGTGTTCGCACACTCAGGTGAGGTGAGACTCTCGGTGACTCTTCTGTGTGAACTCTGGTGCTGATTGGCTGTTCTCTCTGACAGAGGTCGTCACGGCTCTGAGCTTCAGCAGCGACTGCAGGCGTCTGGTGTCGGCTTCAGCAGACAGGCTGAGTCCTCCTCGTCTTCGTGTGTGTGTGTAATCAGTCATGAACTAGTGCATTTTCTCTTCTGTTGTGTGATTAGTGTAATTGAGATGGCAGGAATATGAGTGCTTGTCACTTTAAGAAGTTCTACACACTGATACACACGAGGACAGAACACACAGTCTCTCGCGCTTGAATGGTTTAAAATGCTCACAAAGGAATCAATCGAAATTTTAATCTTAACATTGTATTCCAATTCCCAGAATTGGAATTGATTTTGGATTCCTGAACCCTATTCCGGTGTGTGTTGGTCTCACTGACGTCTGCTGTGTTTCAGCTGTGTGTTTGTGTGGCGACTCGCTCCGGAACTGACCAGCAACATGAGGGAGTCGACTGTCGGAGTCGCAGACGTCCGTCCCAGCGGGCCGAGCGCTAGAAACCATCCCTTCAGGTACAGGACTGAGTCGCTCCTACAGCAGGTTCAGGATCAAACACATCTTTATTGTCCTCCAGCATCAGTTCCTTCTCAGTGTCTGAAACGCATCCATCGCAGATTCAGAACCCCGCCTCTCTGAGAGCTGCTCTGATTGGTCAGATGGCCTGTTTGTGTTTTTCGTTCGTTCTATTCTAGTGTTTCATATAATGAGAAAGTGAAGTACTAAATCTTATTTCTAAAAGTGTGTTTTCTAGACGGTCGCGAGTGGATTCACACTGTGCAGATCTCCTATCCATCACGAGCTGCTCATCTGAGACCCACCGAGAGGAAGATGATGATGATGTATCCGTGGAACCACAGTCAGTGTGAGGGCAGTGTTGAGGAGACGACGGGTCAGAAACACTTCCCTTGTTTTTATTCAAACGCTTTTACAATTACAGAAAACGGATTGAACCTCTTTCTGGACATGAGCTCATTTGTAAACATGATATAAATTACATACTTTAACCACAATTATGTCCCCAAAATATGATTGAAGTCCACTCCACTTCTACAGACATTAATGTGAGGCTGTCTTCTCTTCTGAAGGTGCGTCTGATGAAGGATGCGAGGGGAACCTGGTGAAGGTCTGTATCTTAACCTGCATTCGATCTTCTGACTCTCTTTTCCGAAGGATCGTTGGGAGACGTCATGTGTGCGGTGTGTCTGCAGGGCTCAGGTGTGTGTCGGCCTCGCCGGCGCTGGTCCTGCCGCCTCTGGATCTGTGGAGCTCATGGTGGAAGTCCATGCTGGAGCTGCGGCAGCTCGATGCTCTTCCTGAGCCGCCGGGCAGAAGCGGAGCGGCGCTGACGACCGGGGAAGCTCCTCCAGCCTGCAGGTGAACCTTCAGTACGTCTCTTTAAAGAGACATATCATGAAATCAGACTTTTCCTGTGTGTACGTGAAATAATCGTCCGCTTCTACTGACACAGAAAACGTGAACAGTGAAACCCAGTAACTGTGTTCTGGCGAGTCTTTCTTGAGAGCATGTGATAAAGTAAAAGCCCAACAGATTTCGCTCCTTCTGACGTATGAAGAGGATCTTATTATAATATTAATTTGCACACCAGCCGACATTTGGCGTCGACATGCTGATGAGATGATCAGTGCAACTACACAACTACACAAATGTCTCCGCTAACATTCAGAAACGGTGTAAAGCGACACTCTCCCTGAGTCTCTCCGTGAGCGGAGCTAAAGCTGCTGTTACTCCTGATCCTGGATCAGTCAGATTCGCCTGTGTTGTTCTTGCTGGAGTCTCTGAAGCTTGTGTGACTTCCGCCCTCTTCTCAATGGAGGCGGAGCTAAATCTCATTTGCATTTAGTGGGACACACACAAAAACAGCGTGTTTTTGCTTACACCCAAAAAGAGGCAAATTTGCCAAGCTATAATAAATGATCTTGGGGAATTTTTAGCCAAAATTTCACAGCTGATACTTTCTGACGTGTGATGCGACACACATTACATCAGGGTGAAAGGTCAAGCAGGACGTAGGCAGAAGAACAGTACCCAGTGTTTACGAAGCCAAATTATTAATAATAGATAAAACGATGTCAGACTATTTTGAAGTTGGAGGAGAACTTCGCCCGTGACTTTCACCCTGATGATGTAATGCATGTTGCACCACAGCTAATGCAAAGACATTAACATCCTTGGATGACGTGGAGGAGAGTAAATTATCAGGACATTTTAATTCGGAAATGAACTACTTTTAAAGGTCACAGTTTCTGTTATTTTGGCCATTCAAAGGGACTAATAAAACGAATGAATCGTCACCGTTTCAGTCGGCAGACTTCAGCCCTGACAGAGCTCTCTCAGCCGAAACTGCTCATCTTCTTCAGCAGAAGATTGTCCATGCAGGAGTCGTTTAGTCCAGATGTCAGTGTTTGTTCTGCTTCTCAGGATTGGCATAACCGGCGTGCAGTTCGTCCTCTCTCGGCCTGGCTGCTTCCCGCCAGCGCTCCGGAGCCGGACGGGGTCGGTGTTGTATCCGGATTACTGTCACATCGCGGAGCGAGCCGAAGCCCAGAGTCCGTCAGCGGCGCCTCCGTGGGCTACGGCAGCGGCGCGATCCAGTCCAGATCACCAGACGCCACAGTACAGCAGACTTTCACACACACATCTATGATGATTTACTCCGTCAGCTGAGCATCAGCTTTACCTGTGGTACCAAATGTCTACAAGACACAGAACAATACAATAAAAACACTCAGCGTTCTGTTTTTCAAGCTGTAAACAAGATGTAAAGTGTATTCTATGATAAAGGCAGTTTGAAGTCTGTCCCTCAGTACTCATTTTTAATAATTGGTGTAATATTTATTGTTTTCCTTTGGTTGCGAGTGCACAGAGACTCCTCACCTTTTGGTGAAGAACTAACACTTTAAAGTCGCCAAATGCAAGAATGGAAATAGAACCAATTTAAAGACAAGATGGCACACACACAAGCTCGGATAAACCCCAGAGATGAAGTATCATGTTGTTCCTCACTTCTTCTGCCTGTTTCCTCAGATGAGCTGCTCGGCTCTGATGATGATCAGATGTAAGCATCAGACACGCGAACACTCGTATAGGCCTGGTAGACGGTAATCATTCACTCATTTCTGCTCCCCTTTTGCTGTTGCTTTTGTTCTATTGTAAGTTGCTTTGGATTAAATGTCAGTCAGCTTTATTTCTACAGCGCTTTATACAGTACATATTGTTTCAGAGTAGCTTCCCAATAGTAAACAGAGTCAGGGATGCAAACTTCATCAAATATGAGACGCATTTAGCTGTAAAGCAGCTCTACAGAAGACAATAATGAGTTCAGTTAAGAAGCTCTAAATGTATTATTTGCTCTTCATCTGTTCTCAGGGATCTCAGCACATTTCCAGACCTCGGTCTCCTCCAGCAGGTATTGTGTAGATCAGTCAGATGTGCTTGACTGCAGCAAGGTGTGTGAAGCAGTAACACGAGCTTCTCCATGTGCAGGACGGGCGGTGTATATCTCCATCAGCCGGCGGTGAAGCGGAGCGTTGGCGAGTGTCAGACCCCTGATGGAGATCATGGATCGGGATCTGGACTCAGCACTGCTGTCTCCCAGAGGCAGCCACCCGTACATCAGCAGCACTCCTGCTCCATCGTGCAGATCTGCTTCAGCTCTCATCCGGCCACTGACGGTGAGCATTCGCACCATCCCAAACCTCAACCTACGAACATACGAAGACTGTGTTTATGGGAATATTTTTAGCATTCTTCTAGAAGTGCATTTGTGAGGTCAGGCACTGATGTTGGACCAGAAGGTCTGGCTCTCAGTCTCCGCTCTAATTCATCTCTAAGCTGTTCTATCAAGTCGAGTTCCTCCACAACGCTTAGCACCTTTCCCCCCACGCTTTACGCCACTGCACCCCACTCTTTACGCCACTGCATCCCACGCTTTACACCACTGCAACCTCACGCGTTACGCCACTGCACCCCACGCTTTACGCCACTGCACCCCACGCTTTACGCCACTGCACCCCGCACTTTACGCCACTGCACCCCACGCTTTACGCCACTGCATCCCACGCTTCACGCCACTGCATCCCGCGCTGTACGCCCACTGCATCCCGCGCTGTACGCCACTGCACCCCACGCTTTACGCCACTGCACCCCACGCCTTACGCCCACTGCATCCCGCGCTGTACGCCACTGCACCCCACGCTTTACGCCACTGCATCCCGCGCTGTACGCCACTGCATCCCGCGCTGTACGCCACTGCACCCCACGCGCTTCAGCGCCACTGCACCCCACGCTTACGCCCACTGCATCCCGCGCTGTACGCCCACTGCACCCCACACTTTACGCCACTGCACCCCGCCTTTACGCCACTGCACCCCGCCTTTACGCCACTGCACCCCGCGCTTTACGCCACTGCACCCCACGCTTTACGCCACTGCACCCCACGCTTTACGCCACTGCACCTCCTCGCACTCCTACGCCACTGCACCCCACGCTTTACTCCACTGCACCCCACACTTCACGCCACTGCACCCCACGCTTCACGCCACTGCACCCCACGCTTTACCGCCACTGCACCCCGCGCTTTACGCCACCTGCACCCCACGCCTTACGCCACTGCACCCCCGCTTCACGCCACTGCACCCCACGCTTTACGCCACTGCACCCCACGCTTTACGCCACTGCACCCCGCACTTCACGCCACTGCACCCCGCGCCCTTACGCCACTGCACCCGCGCTTCACGCCACTCATCCCGCTGCCTGTACGCCACTGCACCCCACGCTTACGCCACTGCACCCCACGCTTTACGCCACTGCATCCCGCGCTGTACGCCACTGCACCCCACGCTTTACGCCACTGCACCCCGCGCTTTACGCCACTGCACCCCACGCTTTACGCCACTGCACCCACGCTTTACGCCACTGCATCCCACTCTTTTCCCAGTTTTTTCCCAGTTTTTTCACATTTTTACCAGTGCACTGCACCCATGCTTACGCCAATGCATGCCACGCTTTATGCCACTGCATGGGATGCAGTAGAGTAAAGCGTGGGTGCAGTGAGCGTGAAGACAATGTCAATTTCTGCCTATAATCCTGAAGTCCATGGAATTTTATAATATTATGATTTAAATTGTATTAAGATAAAATAGGGTGAATGGTGACAAACATGCATGAAGCATAAACAAGCTGTTTTTTCCTTCTATTTATTTTTTCCCAGTGCAAAAGTCCCTTACTCTGTCCCATCTCCATCGAGAGGCGCGTTCCAGCCTGTCTAAGCTGAGTTTGGAGAGATCAGACGTCCTCCACTCACGCTCCTACATGAGCCCCACTACCAGCTCCAGGGCCAAGGTCGAGCCGGTGCGTTCCATCGGCGACGACCTGCACATGACCCTGCCGTTCCAAAACGCTCCAGCCGGACTGAAACCTCGTGCCTGTCAGCGCCTGAGCAGCCCGTTTGCAGAGTGGCCAAGCAGATCCAGCACTCCTCATGCTGACCCGGGGTCATCAGGGGCCGTGACCTCTGGCCTGGGGTCATCAAGAGCCGTGACCTCTGACCTGCAACAGCGTCCTCAAGCGGCAGTGAAGGCTTTCTCTGTGACGTCTGAGGATCAAGGTTCTGCTCTCCTCTTTCACTTCCTTCCTCTAGCATTATTATATTCAATTAAATACACATTTGTATAGCGATTTTCAAAGAACACATGCATTTTCTGTAATGCTGCTTTGAAATGAGTACACATTACTATTTAAAGTGATCTGTTATCAGAGGGAACTGTCTAAGTTATGTATTTCAGAAATGTAATGGTAACTGCAATGTAATAATTTAATGCAGAAACAATTAACTCATTGAAGTAATAAATACTTGTTTGTTAACAAACGGTTGACATTTAGAAAACTTTTCAATTCATGCATTTCACAGAAGCTTTTATCCAAAGCGACCTACAAAAGGGGAACAAAAGCAATTAGTCTAAGTGACAGTGCTATTTGTAGTATTTGAATTCCTCTTAACTGTGTGTGATGGTGCTGATTTGTGTGTGTGTGTGGACAGAGCCGGTGGTCAGTCTGGAGGCCTGCAGACGCTCCGCAGTCGATCTGTGCATCAGTGTGAGGAGAGCCACAGGACTCTATCGCACGGTGAGCCGCACACACACTTTATAATCATGGGATTTTAGAATCAAAGTCGCTGATTGAATGCTGTATTGTTGGTGTGTTTAGCTGATGTCCCATGAGGCCGGAGCACAGCGGCGAGCAGCAGCAGATGCAGAAGCTAATGTCAGATGCTCTAGTGCTCGTGCGATCTGAGCTGGATTCAGTGCCGGGATCACCGGGATCCGTGATGGGAAGAGGGGAAGGCCACACTGGCATTACTGGAGCAGTATTCCCTTCTGTTGCTGCGCTCGATGGAGGAGAGACTCCAGCAGCAGGTGTAGCGCTTCACCCCATACTCCCCATGCTCCCCATACTCTCCATACTCTCCTATACTCTCCATACTCTCCATACTCTCCATACTCTCCCATACTCTCCATACTCTCCCATACTCCCCATACTCCCCATACTCCCCATACTCCCCATCCCCATCTCTCCATACTCCCCATACTCTCCATACTCTCCATATTCCCCTATACTCTCCATACTCCCCATAACTCCCCATACTCTCACATACTCTCCATACTCCCCATACTCTCCATACTCTCCATACTCCCCATACTCCCCCATACTCTCCATACTCCCCATACTCCTCCATACTCTCCATACTCTCCATACTCCCCATACTCCCCACATACTCTCCATCTCCCCCATACTCTCCATACTCCCCAAACTCCCCATACTTTCCATACTCTCCCATACTCCCCATACTCCCCATCTCCCCATACTCTCCATACTCCCCATACTCCCCCATACTCTCCCATACTCCCCATACTCCCATACTCCCATACTCTCCATACTCTCTCCATATCTCCTATACTCCCATACTCTCCATACTCCCCTATACTCCCCATACTCCCCATACTCCCCATACTCCCATACTCTCCATACTCTCCATCTCCCCATATCATCTCCCATCATCTCCCATACTCCACATGCTCCCCATACTCCCCATACTCCCCCATACTCCCCATACTCTCCCATACTCCCCATACTCCATCTCCTATACTCCCATGTCCATACTCCATACTCCCCATACTCTCCATACTCCCCTATACTCCCCATACTCCCCATCTCCCCATACTCCACCATACTCCATCTCCCATACTCCCATCTCTCATACTCCCCCATACTCTCCATACTCCCCATCTCCCCATACTCCCATGCTCCCCATACTCTCCCATACTCCCCATACTCTCCATACTCTCGATACTCCCCCATACTCCCCTATGCTCCACATGCTCTCCATGCTCCCCATACTCCCCATACTCCCCATACTCTCCATCTCTGCCTACTCCCCATACTCCCATTGTCCACATCTCCCTACTCTCCCATACTCCCCATACTCTCCATACTCCCATACTCTCCATCTCCATACTCTTCATACTCTCCTACTCTCCATACTCTCCATACTCCCCATACTCTCCATACTGTACTTGCCAGATCTGCCTTTTTAATTTGTTCTAATTCACCCACTTATGTAATTGAAGTATTGTGGGTGTTAATATTTTTATTATAAGTCACCAGTTGTGATTCATGATAGTTTGTTTTACAATTTTTGGATGTCCATTTTATTCATGTTTTATTGCCAAACAGGTTAATAATGTGTGTCATGTTAGTGATTAATTTAATTACATGTTTAACAATCATTTTATTTGTGATCAGTGATTTTAGTTTGCCTTGATTTCTCACACAATAAACTGAAATATGTATTTAAAGTAGAATTTTTTTTTAATTCATTTACATGGACATTAATTCACACTCAATATTAGTATTCCTTCAGTAAGCTCTGCATGTGTTAGGCATGATTGTTATTCTGTTTTTTTAATCATCATAATGCACCGTCTTGAGATTCACTAGTGAACTTTCCATTACTGAAAAATCAACACATTTGACTATTTCACTATAACAGATTTTCAGGATCTCGTACTTTACAAATATGACACAGAATGACAGTATACAAGTAAAGAGGGCAGGGCAACATTCAGATGTGAAATTAAGGTTTAGTTAACATGGAATTAACAATGTACGTTACTTCTACAGCTTTCTTTAATCTTAAAGTAAATTCTCAAATCAAAAGTTGTGAATTTGTTAACAGCTGAAAAACAATAGCCCTTGACTCGAGACCCACGACCAGCACCCGCCTAATTTCATCCGAAAGATCCACATCTACCTGCCTGAGAAATGTGTTCGATTTAATCATTACATAACAGTTGGAATAATAGAGATAGACTATACAGTAACACCTGGCAGTTCTATGAAATCTACGAACAAAATGAATTTGTGCATTAATCATATCACACTGCCAATATGATTTAAGATTATGTTTGACATATTGTTTATTGCAGGTAAAATCCAATATCACATTTGCAACCATGCTGATATTGGTGAACGGGTCTCTTGCTTTTGTGACATTACTAATTATATCATGTTATATAATACAAAAGTTAAAGATTTTATACATGTGCATTTTTGTGCCCTATCTTTATTTGTGGCATTTTTAATTTTACGGACATTTTTAAAGATAGTCTAAATCATTTCTGAGCTAACACAAAAAAGCAAACTGAATTAGAAGCAGCTATTTATTGCATTTACAGGAAGTTTAACACATCCAATTACAGCACTGACTATACTGGGAGTATTGAGTTTATACTCCATTGTTTCTGGAAGAATACTTGTAACACTTTACAGAAGGTCCCATTGGCAATGCAGTAATTAGCATTATTAAAGTATAACAGACATTAGTTACACAATGCAGTCTATTTAAATATTAAGTGATACATTTGGTTTAATGTAGATTAGTAATTGAAATTATCATTAACCTTATTAAACAATAGTGCTGTGATAATATTGTCCATGTTAACAAACAAAGCCTATTGTATGAAGTTTTCTGGAGTTGTTGCTATGTTTGGATTAATAAGCTGGAGGTTCCATACTCCATGGCCAACGTGCTTAGTCCGGGTTGGCTCTGTTCTCACGGGGATGGTGATCCACGCCCTGTTTGTACGTGTAGAGTTGTGACGTCAGGAACATGTTATGGTCATCTTGTTGACTCTGATATGGTCAACTCAAAGGTGTGTGTTGTTGATTTACCACCTTTAACTGTGAGGGAGAAGGACTTCCATTTAACAGTACCCTGAGCTAATACTGCAGTGAGATTCTGCCCAATGCTCATATCACACACTGTAGCTACAGAAGCACATGAAGACTGCCATCACTTTCCTAAACTTAACTCTGTGCCTCAGCCCACCAGAAAATTGGTAGTTGCTTCAACAGTTTGTCTTTAGGCACAGGTCTTGGAGTTCCAAACTTAGCTGATTTGTTATGCCTCAAGTGATGCTCGGGCACCAAGGAAACGGGCCAGAAAGCTCCTGCCTCTCCCCCAAGGCTGCTGTCCCCCAGTCAGTGATTTGCGTACCACATCGCCTTTCCTTCTCCTCTGAATTCAGAGGGTCAGATGAAGGCGTCACGTGACGCAGGAATCTATGGTGAACCTCTACACAGAAGAGGATCAGTAGCAGCTTTGTATTGACGTAAACAATATCTTAATTGTATTCTAAACAAACTGTGATAATGTTCTTTTGCTCTAAAGTAGAGATGATTTCTGTTTCAACATTCTAAAAATGTAAATCTCATATGAATTTAAATAAAATGAACATCTTCAACTGTTTATTCCTGAGGTTCTTCCATTTGCAGTTTTTAGTCAGTTGATGGAGTTTTAGGTTTATTGTTTTGCAGAGGTCCATCTGCAAATTTTAGTGCTCATTAGGACATTTTAGCAATTTGTTCACATCCTGTCCTAGAGTTAGCATCAGCCTCAGCAGATGTGTTGGGGACAAACTCCATGTTGAAATAACTCACCTGAAGGGAGAGAAAACATTGATTTTTTTATATTACACATTTATCTCCTTTACATTTCTGTTATCACATTTTAGTTTCCACATTGCAAGTTTATTTAACAAATAAATCCTCAGAACTCCTTTCAGGTTTTCTCCTTCAGTCAATGCACTGATCCTGAAGGAATATGCATGAACCTATTGAGTTTGACAATTTTTACATGATCTGCATACTCTGCGGTGGCTGAACAAACTGAGCTGCCCCAACTGGATTTGATCAGGTATGAAGTCACCTCAAGACTGCAAACAGAATTTTTGGCTAATACTTTATTGTAACATCTAAATAACAGTCCTTTAAGTGAGATTGTGACTGTACATGGACGGGATGTCACTATCAATGACTTAGTTCAGCTTGCACATGTGAACTGTAATTACTGACACACCTTGTACACTATTTGTTTTGTAGTTTTTGGTGATTATGAGCATTTATTTATTATTTCTTCCTTGTTGGTTTTGTTATTAACGTATTTAAGGATTTTTTATTGCAATATTTCTTGTCAATTGTACCTTCAGGATTTTCTGCAGTTTGGTTCCTTCTTTAGGTGTTTGCTAATTTCCTAATTTTTTGTTTAATCAACCTTAAGGTTTTGATTGGTATCAGTCCGGTTGAATAAGTTAGGGTGACCATGTCGTGTTTTCCCAGGACAAGTCCTGTTTTAAGTACAGAACAATCTTTATCCATAGAGGAAAGGCATATAACTGAATTAATGTTTGAAATTAGAGGCAATTCAGAAGTTTTCAGCATGATTTGATAGCCCATTGTATTTGCTCTCAGTGTCCTGGTTTTTAGAATCAAAAAATGTGAGAGTCACCTGACAAATGAACTCTAAGAATTTCCATTCAATGGCTTTGTTCAAGCGACCTTTTAGATTTCATTGCACATTTTGTCCTTTTAAACCTTCACCAATTGGAACACTCTTAGTGAAGATGGACACATGGAAATCTTCTGCCACAGAGTAAGCTCTGTTATTTTGTCTCTTCATTTTCCTATTTTGGTTTTGTTTTGTCCATGACCCATCATGAGCTGAACTTTAGTGCTTGACCAATAGGAGTGGTCGTGGCCTTGGCCTCACGGGTGGTAGCTTCTTGCGGTAACAGCTGACCGGGCCAGTTGGGTTTAGGAGACCACGTGCATGCTGGGGAGACTTACACGGGACGGGGACCTGAGCAGGCCAGGTTGGTTTGGACAGGTGTTCTGCTCTAACCTGCAGGGTTGGGTTGGATTGGTGGATTGGTTGCTGGTTGCATGGGTGGTCTGGGTCCAGCTGGCTGTACTGTTGGCAGGGTTTTGGCCAGCCTGGTTGGGTGGTACCCTATTTGGGGTTGAAGGTAGCGGTTGGGTTTGGCCAGCCTGGTTGGGTTTGTTGATTGGGTTAACTGCGCAGGGTTTGGTGAGAGCCTGGGTTGGGTGGGTTGATTGGGTTGAATGGTTGTTGGTTTGGCTACCCTGGTTGGGTTTGTTGATTGGAATTGTATGGTTGTTGGGTTTGGCCAGCCTGGTTGGGTTTGTTGATTTGGGTTGAATGGTTGCAGGGTTTGGCCTGAGCCTGGTTGGGTTTGTTGATTGGGGTTTAATGGTTGCAGGGTTTGGCCAGCCTGGTTGGGGTGGGAATTGGAATCGGCCAGGTCGTAGGGATCCATGGCGCCGGGTTATTAACTGGCTGACTTCCTTATATCTGGGTTGGTAGGACCAAGAGGGTCGCAGGGTTGAGTTGGTTGACCGGGCCATACGGTACTAGCGACTTAATTAGGTTTCCTAGGGCAAAGCTGCTGACCAGATGTTGGGTAACTCATCAGTGTCTGAGGATTAAGATGAAGCAAAATGCTCAAAGCATGTGCCCTCGACTCTTTTCTATTAGAAATCACTCCAATATGCTGAATCAGTAAGAACATTTAGTCAATTTATTTGTTGAAACAGTTTTGCTGCTTTTATTTTGTGGAAACTGCCAGAAGCTACAGTTTGTGTCAGTAATAAAAAATAAAAAATATCACACTTCTATTTATCAAGGATTTCATTCACTGTTTAAAATGTGTATTAAAGAATTTTTAAAGTTACAAAGATTATATTCAAATAAAACAGTCTTTAACTCTGATTATCAAAGAATCTGAAAATGAAACTGTAGTTCAACTTCCATAAATGTTATGAACTTGTTTCTCAGTATTAGAAATCATAAATGTGTATTGATTATCAGATCTCATATTAGACAGTGTGAATCGTGAGCAGTCATGTGTATGAGACTGGAAGAATGTACTTAGTACCTTTAGTTTATCAGGTAGAATTTAGATTTTACTGTATATTTACATAGAAAACTGATGATTTACATTAATAATATTTTTATTGTTTAATCTGGTATTATTATCAATAAAACGCAGCTTCTTAAGTAAATAAGAATTTTGTAAAACATACTTATTTAAGCTTTAGAGTCCACCAGTGTATTTACAGTATTCTTCTAGTTCAGTCGCTTTTACACAGGATACGCATTGTTTAATTATTACCCTAACTAGGCTGTGAATCATAATTCATAATTAATACCCTGAAGGAAGTGAAAACACTGATGTTTAACAGCAGAACCTGAGCTGATTTACACCCTTTATTGCTGTGAAATCTAGACCCACAAAACAAGATATCAGGCCCTAAAGCTTTAGAATCTTTTGCATTAACTGGGCAGCCATGTTGGTGATTTCTATGAACAGTCAAGAAAAACTTTACAGCAGAAGATTGACTGTACCTGTTGAAGAGAGGAATTCCTGAGCGCCTTGAAGAAGACACCCACAGTGAGAAGAGGAGACTCGACGCAGAGAGATAAAACTTTAGTAATCTGAGAATCACATGCAGACTTCCTCATCCTGCGCATTACGAGGAAATAGCTGCCTGTTCATGCACACACACACACACACATACCATATGTAATTACTGTTTATACGTGCATCAATAACTGTCTATATTCAACTGAGACCTGCATTTTCTCAAACTTAACACATGCTGTTAAAGATTATTTGAAGAGCATGTATAATCTGCAGGAATGAAGCTTCGGCTGTTTGAGCAGAAGAGTGATTTAACACGGTGCCGTCTCAGAATACAGAGAGGATTATTAGATATACGTAGTCACATTCCAGCGGTTGCCCTGAGTGATTAGACTCAATCACCGAAAAAACACAGGCTCCGCCTTGTCCAGATCCACTCACACACACACAGGTGTTGAGAACAGCTAGGTGTGCAGTCATTGGGTTGCATAAACATCTTACTCTATTGTCTTCAGTGGAGCCGGTCTCATGATTCTAATGTGAAAAGATCATCATATTGTGCTTCAACACGAACTATCAACTGGGAACCACATACTGTGACTGGAAACTCTCAAATAAGCTTCAGTGTGGTTGAACCACTGACCTGGTTTGGATTATGTAATCGTCTTTAGTTCCTATTCATGCTTGAACATTCAGACTAACAGAAGTCGTGTTAAACTCATGTATTCACATGGATTTTATTGTCTCAGTATCCAAACAGTAAATGAGTCGAACACGTAAATCTGGTAAGAAATTATGAATTAGGCATTAAAACAAAAAATAATACATTTGACAGTGCATCTACAATAAATTAGAAATTCAGGTATCATTAGCAATCATAAATACATAGTTTTAAAAACAGTTGCCCATACATCCACCATGGTGAAGTTCTTGCTATGAAGCGGGTGTTCTTTACCTGTGGTAGAGGCGTAGGCAATTTGTATTGAACATAACTTTTCTTTAACTCTGCGCCGCACGCGAACGTGTAGAGTTACTGTAAATCTGACCTCTGGTTCATAAACGCTGAGCCCTGGGCTCTAACTTTCGAGTCTAGAACACCTTTAGGTCACCTGATGGAGTTTTAGGACACCATTGGGTCACTTGATGGAGTTTCAGGACACCATTGGGTCACTTGATGGAGTTTTCAGGACACCATTGGGTCACCTGATGGAGTTTTCAGGACACCATTGGGTCACTTGATGGAGTTTTAGGACACCATTGGGTCACTTGATGGAGTTTTCAGGACACCATTGGGTCACCTGATGGAGTTTTAGGACACCATTGGGTCACCTGATGGAGTTTTAGGACACCATTGGGTCACCTGATGGAGTTTCAGGACACCATTGGGTCACTTGATGGAGTTTTCAGGACACCATTGGGTCACCTGATGGAGTTTTAGGACACCATTGGGTCACTTGATGGAGTTTTAGGACACCATTGGGTCACCTGATGGAGTTTCAGGACACCATTGGGTCACCTGATGGAGTTTCAGGACACCATTGGGTCACCTGATGGAGTTTCAGGACACCATTGGGTCACTTGATGGAGTTTTAGGACACCATTGGGTCACCTGATGGAGTTTTAGGACACCATTGGGTCACCTGATGGAGTTTCAGGACACCATTGGGTCACTTGATGGAGTTTCAGGACACCATTGGGTCACTTGATGGAGTTTTAGGACACCATTGGGTCACCTGATGGAGTTTCAGGACACCATTGGGTCACCTGATGGAGTTTCAGGACACCATTGGGTCACCTGATGGAGTTTTAGGACACCATTGGGTCACCTGATGGAGTTTTACAGGACACCATTGGGTCACTTGATGGAGTTTTAGGACACCATTGGGTCACCTGATGGAGTTTTAGGACACCATTGGGTCACCTGATGGAGTTTTAGGACACCATTGGGTCACTTGATGGAGTTTTAGGACACCATTGGGTCACCTGATGGAGTTTTAGGACACCATTGGGTCACTTGATGGAGTTTCAGGACACCATTGGGTCACCTGATGGAGTTTTAGGACACCATTGGGTCACTTGATGGAGTTTCAGGACACCATTGGGTCACCTGATGGAGTTTTAGGACACCATTGGGTCACCTGATGGAGTTTTAGGACACCATTGGGTCACTTGATGGAGTTTCAGGACACCATTGGGTCACTTGATGGAGTTTTCAGGACACCATTGGGTCACCTGATGGAGTTTTAGGACACCATTGGGTCACCTGATGGAGTTTTAGGACACCATTGGGTCACTTGATGGAGATTTCAGGACACCATTGGGTCACCTGATGGAGTTTCAGGACACCATTGGGTCACCTGATGGAGTTTCAGGACACCATTGGGTCACCTGATGGAGTTTCAGGACACCATTGGGTCACCTGATGGAGTTTTAGGACACCATTAGGTCACCTGATGGAGTTTTAGGACACCATTGGGTCACCTGATGGAGTTTTAGGACACCATTGGGTCACCTGATGGAGTTTCAGGACACCATTGGGTCACCTGATGGAGTTTTAGGACACCATTGGGTCACTTGATGGAGTTTTAGGACACCATTGGGTCACCTGATGGAGTTTCAGGACACCATTGGGTCACCTGATGGAGTTTTAGGACACCATTGGGTCACCTGATGGAGTTTCAGGACACCATTGGGTCACTTGATGGAGTTTTAGGACACCATTGGGTCACCTGATGGAGTTTTAGGACACCATTGGGTCACCTGATGGAGTTTCAGGACACCATTGGGTCACCTGATGGAGTTTTAGGACACCATTGGGTCACCTGATGGAGTTTTAGGACACCATTGGGTCACCTGATGGAGTTTTAGGACACCATTGGGTCACCTGATGGAGTTTTTAGGACACCATTGGGTCACCTGATGGAGTTTCAGGACACCATTGGGTCACCTGATGGAGTTTAGGACACCATTGGGTCACCTGATGGAGTTTTAGGACACCATTGGGTCACCTGATGGAGTTTTAGGACACCATTGGGTCACCTGATGGAGTTTCAGGACACCATTGGGTCACCTGATGGAGTTTCAGGACACCATTGGGTCACTTGATGGAGTTTTAGGACACCATTGGGTCACCTGATGGAGTTTCAGGACACCATTGGGTCACCTGATGGAGTTTTAGGACACCATTGGGTCACCTGATGGAGTTTTAGGACACCATTGGGTCACCTGATGGAGTTTCAGGACACCATTGGGTCACTTGATGGAGTTTTAGGACACCATTGGGTCACTTGATGGAGTTTCAGGACACCATTGGGTCACTTGATGGAGTTTCAGGACACCATTGGGTCACCTGATGGAGTTTCAGGACACCATTGGGTCACTTGATGGAGTTTCAGGACACCATTGGGTCACTTGATGGAGTTTCAGGACACCATTGGGTCACTTGATGGAGTTTTAGGACACCATTGGGTCACCTGATGGAGTTTTAGGACACCATTGGGTCACCTGATGGAGTTTTAGGACACCATTGGGTCACCTGATGGAGTTTCAGGACACCATTGGGTCACTTGATGGAGTTTCAGGACACCATTGGGTCACTTGATGGAGTTTCAGGACACCATTGGGTCACCTGATGGAGTTTTAGGACACCATTGGGTCACCTGATGGAGTTTCAGGACACCATTGGGTCACTTGATGGAGTTTCAGGACACCATTGGGTCACTTGATGGAGTTTTAGGACACCATTGGGTCACCTGATGGAGTTTTAGGACACCATTGGGTCACCTGATGGAGTTTCAGGACACCATTTGGGTCACTTGATGGAGTTTTAGGACACCATTGGGTCACCTGATGGAGTTTCAGGACACCATTGGGTCACCTGATGGAGTTTTAGGACACCATTGGGTCACCTGATGAGATTTCAGGACACCATTGGGTCACTTGATGGAGTTTCAGGACACCATTGGGTCACCTGATGGAAGTTTTATGAACACGATTGGGGTCACTTGAATCCTTGAGATATTGTGGCCAGCTATAGACAGACATTTTGACTCTGACTTTGGGCATCTTCACATAAAGTATTTTATCCCAGTAGAGATTAAAACAGCATCGTTGAGTAGCTAGTGATCACTGTTCATCATGCCTAAAGACATCTACAACTTCAAAAATAGCAAGGCGTATCTGGCCTTTGCACACCTTGCTCGTGCTGAGAACTTTGGACAGTCTTCCACATTAGGTTGTGTTTCACTTTGTTTTCTTTTAAATTATTATTATGGACTCTAATTGTTTAATTCTTGTCCTGTACGGCACTTTAGTCAGCCTTGTGTTGTTTTTAAAGGTGCCTTACAATATTTATTTATATTTGTTTATTGATCAGTTCCAGAAAATAGAAACAACAACACAAATTGATAACAATCCGGTATGTGGTTAGTATGGTGGAGCCAATCCCTTTGGACGAGGAGCACGGACAAGTGTAGAGCAATAATGCCTGAAGGGAATCAGTGTAAAGCCAGTGTCTATAATCCCAAGAACCGTCAATCACGTGGAAGCTGTGACGTCACTGATTCCTGTCATAGCCCGACTGGGCGGCATCCACATGTGTAACGATCGGAAGTCTTGTAGGATTATTGCATCAATAATATCATCATCCGGTCTTCGGCGACATCAGAACCGCTACGATGGCGAAGTGCACTTGATGAATATTAATCGACCTGACGCAGTACACGTTCCTGTCACTGGCCAAATGGTAAGGCTCTTTTTCTGAATATCAATTAGGCTAGGCTGATGCTGCATTAGTAACTTTCCATGGCGAAGGGATGGCTGTATGCTCTATCGCGATAAAATTTGGAAAATCGATCATTTTACCGTTAATTAATTCGAATTATTATTATAATCATAATTTATCAGAAGAAATTGTTATTAGTTGACGAAAGCCTCTTTTTTCTCATAATGTTCCCCAGTCACTTTATGTTGCTGTTTTTTTCATTTATGTTTGAGGTGATATTAAAAATTTTGAATAATTTTAGACGTATTTTTAAATTGTTCAATATTTTCTTGTTGACAGATTAGGGAAAAAACGTATGAATGCTAGACAGATATTTAAAAAAAAGAAAGGTATTCCACATATCAGGTAACGACTAGTAAAAATGAATGGAATAGCAATGGTTTCTCCTTTATTATTATTAATTAGACAATGCTGACGCTTGCGTTATTGTCTTCAATTGTTGAAGTCTTATTCAGTTCTAAATCATTGGCGCTGACGTCATGCTGTGCGTCCATAACGAGCGTTAGGGCTTTAGGAATATTCAACAATAACACCAATAGTCATAGCCTTTGCCATAGTAGCATTAGTGAATTGTGCTGTCAGGTGCCGTGATTTCCCAAGCAGCCCGGATGTAGCGTGTAGTCAGCAGCATCAATCCGAGAATAACATGGACTTAACAAACCACATAACATCATAATTCCTGACATAACATCTACAGGAGCTGGAGCACAGCCGCGTCAGGACATGTGAGGCTCTCCAGCGACAGTAGGTGGCAATCAGCTTTTTCAGGCTTTCCCCAGCAACAAGCAGGCGCGTGATTGGATGCGATCGCTGCTAATGCATAAGATCAGTCTGCCGTGCACCAGCTTCAGCAACCGAGGACAAGTGGCCGCGGCATGCGATGATTGCGTGTGTGTGTGTGTGTGTGACTGGCAGACGTCTGTCATGTAGCTGTTGCAGGAGCGATACAGCGCCACCGACAATGGCCTTGCTCTCAGAGCGCTCGACTGTAGCAGCAGCAGCTCTATACTGCTCGATTATATGGAAGCTCGTACTTGCCAGCATCATAAACAAATGACTCTGGCAAAACCATGATGATGATGATGATGATGATGCTGTAATTAATGATTTAGCCAAAAGCACACCGTCCTCTCTGTGCTGGCTGGAGATGCTGTCGGTGTTATGATGATGTCTGTCAGCAGTGTGTGTGATGATGAGCAGTGTGTGATGATGAGCATGTGTGATATGAGCGGTGTGTGTGATGATGAGCAGTGTGTGTGATGATGTCAGCAGTGTGTGTGATCTGTGATTATGTCAGCAGTGTGTGTGATGATGTCTGGCAGCAGTGTGTGTGTGTGAACTAAGAACATATACTTTATTAGAGGTTCTGACTAAATGTTAATTGCCAGTGTTTTAAAAATGGTTTTAGTGAATGTATTCAATGACTCACTCATAAGACTTCATATTGTCATTACTGCGATAATTCAGTGTTTTTGAATGAATCTCTTGAGCTGAATGATTCAATGACTCACTCATAAAGACTTCACTTGTTGTATTACTGGTATGATTCAGTGTTTTTGAACGACTCTCTTGAGTGAATGATTCAATGACTCACTCATAAAGACTTCACTTGTCGTATTACTGGATGATTCAGTGTTTTTGAACGAATCTCTGAGTGAATGATTCAATGACTCACTCATAAAGACTTCACTTGTTGTATTACTGGATGATTCAGTGTTTTTGAACGAATCTCTTGAGTGAATGATTCAATGACTCACTCATAAAGACTTCACTTGTTGTATTACTGGATGATTCAGTGTTTTTGAACGAATCTCTTGAGTGAATGATTCAATGACTCACTCATAAAGACTTCACTTGTTGTATTACTGGATGATTCAGTGTTTTTAAACGAATCTCTTGAGTGAATGATTCAATGACTCACTCATAAAGACTTCACTTGTTGTATTACTGGATGATTCAGTGTTTTTGAACGAATCTCTTGAGTGAATGATTCAATGACTCACTCATAAAGACTTCACTTGTTGTATTACTGGATGATTCAGTGTTTTTGAACGAATCTCTTGAGTGAATGATTCAATGACTCACTCATAAAGACTTCACTTGTTGTATTACTGGATGATTCAGTGTGTTTGAATCGATCTCTTGAGTGAATGATTCAATGACTCACTCATAAAGACTTCACTTGTTGTATTACTGGACGATTCAGTGTTTTTAAAAGAATCTCTTGAGTGAATGATTCAATGACAGACACATGTTTTAACAGGCTCTGTCTCCACCTACTGGTGTAAGTATGTAATAGACAATCTTATATTAGAAAATCTTGAACCTTTGAGCTCTAGTTCTTCTGTGATAATCTGAATAATTGTAAAGCAGGTTAGGGTTAGGGTAAAGGGTTAGGGTTAGTGTAAGGTGATTAGGGTTAGGGTTAGGGTAAGGGTTAGGGTTAGGGTTAGTGTAAGGGTTAGGGTTAGGTGTTAGGTGAGGGTTAGGGTGAGATCTGGTGGGTGTTTGAATTGGGACGTGCTGTAGTTTATAGAGGAGCGGTGTCTATCAGACTCCGAGAGGAGGAGTGCTGGACGGCCAGAGCACCAGCATAGGTGTGTGTGTGTGTGTGTGTGTGTGTGTGCAGGAGTAAAGAGCTCTGTGGCTTCAGTTCAGACACAGGTGGAGAGTGGTTCTGGCTCGATGCAGCTGCAGCGGGTCAGAGTCACAGACACGAGCCGGACACAGGACAGGAGATGTGAGGATCTGTACATCCACAGTTATTATTCAGATCAGTTCAATTTACGTTTTGGGTCTTGAGCGTTTCTACATCTGAGATCTACATTGGTCATTATCATAGCTACATCCAATGGGCAGGACTCAGGAAGAGTTGTTCCTTCTCAATCGAAAGACAAGCGTGAAGTTCGCGAGACTGCGGGACGAGTGTGTGTGTGTGTTTTATATTGGAGAGGTTCAAGCTCTTCAGATGCTGTTGTGTTCGCCTCATGGTGTTTTAAAAACGTTTGTAATGTTTCCGCTAGGAGGAAGCAGGGACGCCATTATTATATATAATATTACGCATGCATTATTCATCATGTCCGCTGATGTTCCACCTTCCTGTTCTCCATCGGCATCATGCGATATTTAATCTCCAAATAGTGGGCATGTAGAGTGGTTCATGAGCGGATCTCACTGAAGAGTCCTGAGGGTCCCAGCAGCAGGGCGGGGCCTCTCAATCACATCGAAAGGGCGGGCCAATCATATTAAAGGGTGGCTGACAATCCACATTGAAGTGCCTCTAATCCACATCTGACATCGCTAGTGAATCATCAGCAGAGCTCACTTACATGCGAACACCCACAACTGGGAACACTTACGCAAAGCTAAATACTGTAACAAATGTGTCGCTCACTGGTGTCAAACTCTGAATCACACACACATGAAAGCGCATGACTGTGTTGTGAATGATGTCAAGAGCGTTCGAGAGTTCTAATGCTGTGACCTCCACATGACCTTCACACAGAAGCCCTATAAAGACGGTCACATAATCTGACACTTGCCATAATTCAGTGTTTCCTGTGCTCTGGTTCTGATGGGCTCAATCAGGCTGAGGACTGTTACTGTCCTGAAGCACTTTCATCATAAATCTCCATAAATTTAGGCATCATTGAAGATTATGCTCATAATATCCACTGTGAAAACCTTTTGAAATTAGACATCATGTTACGTGGAAACCGTTACATCTCTTACCTTTAAGTGATGTTTTTTTGTGTGAATTCAATTTTGGCGTCTAGAATTTTATTCCAAATCATCTAGTACACTTTTTGGTTTACATAAAACATATTTTCTGAAGTGCCGAGAGTGAGAGAGTGAGTACTGAGTGTGTGAGTGAGTGAGTGTGTGAATGTGAGTGTGTGTGTGTGAGCGAGTGAGCGAGTGTGTGTGTGTGTGTGTGGAGTGAGTGAGTATAAGTGTGTGAGCGAGTATGAGTGTGTGTGAGTGAGTATGATGAGTGAGCTAGTTAGTGTGTGTGTGTGAGAGAGAGTGAGTGAGTGAGTGTGTGCGTGAGTATGTGAGTTTGTGCGTGTGTGTGTGTGTCAAGCAGTATGTAGGCCAAACACCGTGAGCAGAATGAAGTGTACACTTTGGTCAGTGACAGATGGTTATTTGCAATTAAATGTGGTAAAAATGGCAGATACTCACAGAAGAAGAGCTGATGATGATGATGATGATGATGATGATGATGATGATGATGATGATGATGAAAGGACCAACACAGGCACACAGATGTGAGAAGGCAGGAAGTGACCCCATTCACACGCCTCAGACACCTGCTCAGGTTAGTGAGGTCATGTGACTGCTAGGCTCATGGGAACTGCTGTTGTGTCTGCAGGGGCTAATGATGCGAATTATTTACTCATGAACTCTCAGAACAATGCACATTATCTTGAGCTGAACTGATATTACTGAGGCGCGCTTCCCCTGAACTCATTATAATGTTAGTCTCGTTACTGTGTCTTTAAGAGCTGTTCATGACTAGTTAGCTGGGCATTGTACATACTTTTCATAATTGAGACTATTTGAGTTAAAGTCCGTAGCTTTATTTCTATAGTGTTTGTAACAGTGTAGATTAGTCCATCAGCAGTTTGACAGTGATAACAGGAGATTACAGTAACAGTGTTTCGGCTTCAGGCAGATTCTAAGAATAAAGCCATTTGTCCAGAAAGCTAGGTCCAATTTATCACCTGAACCTGTGAGAACGCCTGATGGCAGGCGCACATTCGGTATAAGAGTTTATAATCGACTTTATCCTGCTCTGAATGTGGATTTAAAGATCATTACTACCAGTATTGAGCATGTTAGTAAAATACAGAGAATTTCACTTTGAAGATTCGTAATGAAGACTGGGAAATGCTATTCTACTGTACGAATAGACCGTGGAATATGACTTCCTGTTTAAAAGAAGTTCTACAGTATGGAGGCTGAAGGCATCAGCTGCGTTCTAGGGTTAGTGTGTGTGTGTGAGAGAGTGTGATGGGTAGGGTTAGTAGTGTGTGTGTGTGTGAGCTAGCGGAAGTGTCTGAACCTGGACGTCGTGTGTGTCAGGAACATAGGATGGTGTTTTGCTGTGTCTCTGATTGAGGTAATCTGAGCGCGACTGATGAAGCATTCATGTGGAAACGTGATTGCGCTGAGTTTGCTGCCGATGAACTCTGTTCGGCTCGCTGGTGGAATGTGATCGGCTCAGTCCCGCCGCCTGGAATGCGATTGGCTCGATTCTGCTGCTGGTGAACGTGATTGGCTCGAGTTCTGCTGCTGGTGGAATGGTGATCGGCTCGAGATCCGCCTGTGGGCTCGGAAAGTCTGCGCTGATTGGCTGCGAGTTCTGCTCGCTGGTGGAAATGGCGATTGGCTCGAAGTTCTGCTGCTGGTGGATGTGATTGGCTCAGTTCTGCTGCTGGTGGTAACGCGATTGGCTCTAAAGTTCTGCTGCTGGTGGAACGTGATTCAGCTCTAAGATTTGTGCTGCTGGTGGGATGCGATTTGCGCTCCAGTTCTGCTGCTCTTGGAATCGTGATTGGCTCAGGTTCTGCTGCTGGTGGAACGTGATTGGCTCAGTTCTGCTGCTGTGGAACGTGATTGGCTCGAGTTCTGCTGCTGGTGGAACGTGATTGGCTCGAGTTCTGCTGCTGGATGGAACGTGATTGGCCTGAAGTTCTGCTGCTGGTGACACATTACACAGCAGTTCAGGAGGAGAACATGTGGCCGGTCTGCTCCAGTATGGATCTATTCCAGGTACGTGTTCTTCCAGATGTTCCGCCAGCGGTGTTCGCTTGTAGTGATGGATGTGTTGGGACTGCATGTGTCATGATTATAGATGAGATTAATACATGTGATCGGGTTAAACTGAAGTCTGTTCTGTTCATAATGATTGCATCTGAATAATCCCTCAGTTAAACTGTCTGGAAACAAGAGCTCTGATTTGTGTTCAGCAATTGTCTCTTTGCTAGCAGTGCGTTTTCATGTAGTTAAAGGGGTCATTACATGGATTTTTTAATTATTTGATTAATTTCCCCCTTTCGCGCTTCAGAACTGCCTTAATCTTCGCTGCATTAATTCAACAAGGTGCTGAAAGCATCCTTTAGAAATGTTTGCCTATATTGATAGGATAGGCATCTTGCAGTTGATGAGATTGTGGGATGCACATCCAGGCATCAAGCTCCCGTTCCACCACATCCCGAAGATGCTCTATTGGATTGAGATCTGGTGACTGTGGGGCCATTTTTAGTACAGTCAACCATTATCATGTTCGAGAAACCAGTTTGAAATGATTGGAGCTTTGTGACTTGGTGCATTATCCTGCTGCGAAGTAGCCATCATAGGATGGGGGACATGGTGGCCATAAAGGGATGGACATGGTCAAGAGCTCAGGTAGGCCGTGGCATTTAAGATTGATGCCAATTGGCATGATGGGCCTAAAGTGTGCCAAGAAAACATCCCACACCATTACACCACTGCCCGGTGGTAACAAGGCATGATGGATCCATGTTCCATTCTGTCTATGACAAATTCTGACTCTACCATCTATCCAGATCATATCAGAGCCGGCAACACTGTTTCCAGTCTTTCAAGTGTCCAGTTTAGGTAGCTCTTGCAAATCTGTCGCCTCTTTTCCTATTTGTAGTGGAAATAGAGTGGTACCCGGGGAAATCTTCTTGCTGTGTAGCCCATCGCCTCAAGTTTGTGTGCTGTGTCTGCTTCACAAATGCTTTGCTGTATACTCTTGGGTTGTAACGAGTGGTTATTTCCAGTCGAAGTTGCTCTTCTATCAGCTTGATCAGTCGGCCCAGTTCTCCTTGACCTCTAGTATCAACAAGGCATTTTAGCCACAGGACTTGATTGCAGATACTGGATGTTTTTTCCCTTTATATCATCTATCTTTGGTAAACCTAAAATGGTGGCAACAACAGCCATGCCATGCTCAAAATTGCTTAAATCACCTTTCTTTCCCATTCTGATATTCGAGTTTGGAGTTTAGGAAGATTGTCTGGACGCAGGACCACCCCCTAAATGACTATAGAAGCAACTGCCATGTGATTGGCTATATTGACGAATTGGCATTAATGAGAAATTTAATAACCTTTAGGTGAGTGTATATATAGTCCTATATAGAATAGATATATTTAGGTTTAGCCATACATGCGACAGATACGATTTTAACCGATATTTTTTAAATAGAGACTGGATTTAAAACAAACATAACATCTAAGCAAACAGTGTTGAACTCAATATGTCAACATAAATATATAATAGAATGATATTAAACTGAGAAGTTCTACAGAACAAACTACAGAAAGAATTTAAGCATTAAAATATTACAGGTCAAATATGTGTTACTTTTGCTATAACTGTAGAAACATAGCCTATGTAAATTTCATAGGTAGCACACACAGCAAGTCCCGTTGTTTACAAGGATGTATTAACTATTGCCTGACTTGGTACATACTTATATCTATTGAGATATGATCTGAAACCGCTTTCATTGGGCTTCCATTACTAGCGGGTCGTAACCGAACCAGGAAAAAAACAAAACTTGCACTCAATTGCAATAGTCCTGGTAACTAAGTCATATCAGAGCAACGGCATAAGTAATGGCAAATACTTTGCATTTACAGTTGTCAGACAGGAATGACTTATTTTATAAGTAAATAAATCAGTGTTGCTTCTTCTACTTACTCCTTCTGAGTGCGACCGAAGGACAGACCGCAACGACCCACAGGCTTTTCATTACCGTCCCATCTTTTCTGTGACCGTTCAGGAGCCAGCCGATAAGTTACACTGAAGGGAATCACAAGATATCTTTCGATTAAATGCCTTGATTGCAGTTTCTGTTTGTCGATTAAATTAATGTGCTGTCGATCAATTTTATAGTAGATGATAGCCAATATTAACATCTGTCAATTCTCCAGCTGCAGTCATCTCTGAGAGAAACCAGTACAACCTGAGCGTCTCGATAGAAACATGATGAGTTATATCGAAGATCACCTGTCCATCATTATCATAAAGCCCTGTGGGTGGCAATTTGATTGGCTTAGCCTTTGTGCCAGATCATAATTACTCCTCAATGAATTGCATAGTCAAACTTCCATTCAAGAATGTTCTGGTTGTCTGCTGGTATCGAGGCTACTATTAACTAGCTTTCATGAACTATATGCATGATGCAATACCAAGGGCTTAGGATGAGTCTTTAAATTGGGGGAAATATTGGAATATTGGTAACTGAATCGACGTTCTATCCACCACCATAGAGCATACAGTTTGTGGATGCTGGCAAGTCTCTAAATCATTTGGGGCCTGAGCTGAATTGGATTTGGCCCATACGCAAGTCATCTGTGCTTTATCGATTATTGAACACGAATGTCACGCAATGATTAACAGTAATACGATGACAAAACCTGAGAAAATCAGATAACAAAGCAAGAGACAAGTCGGGTTTGTTACATTGATTGTTGAAAGTTGAAACAGTATTATTTTTATTGTCCATACAGTGTCTTAAAATATTTCTTCATTATTACTTATTGTAAATACTACTTTGGATTGGACATGACATAATCCAACAAAGTTGTTACGATAATGACTGGTAATGATGACTGAGTGTTTTACGTGCGTTTAATTATTTCTCTGGGCTCTGCTCGAGCTGGGTGCATGCCACTTGGTTTGGTCAGCGTTTTTGATCTATGTGTGATATACTTAAGTGGGAGAAATGTTCAAACTATGTGTTTATCATTTATTCAAACTGCAAAAAAAGGTAGGTATGTGATATTATAAGTAACATGGAGTTAACAAAAACAAATAAATAACAAAAATAACATAAGTAAATCATGTAGGTTCCAGTTCAAATTGTGCGTTCTCTAGTGTAGCTTTGAACTTCTCCAATCAGATACTATGGCTGAGTGAAATATATGAGGCGAATGGTCGATTATTCAACATAAAATGGAAAGGTTTTACCAAGTTTAGGGTTTAACCTAACTATCACTCTGGTTTAACTTGCTGGCAAAATCCGTATTTATTGTCACGCTTTATTCATATTTTTAACTTAATTGATTCCATATATAAGGCGCACGGTCGTTTTTTTAGAAATTTAATAGTGTGAAATAGGTTACAGCTTCTGTTGCTGGTGGGTTATGCAATGTTTGGGTGGACATACCGCATTTTCAATATTGGGGCACTATTTTCAATATTTCCCCTCCCTTCTTTACAACGGAAGTGAATCAATCAAAACTAACTTAACTGGACAATAACTTTATTCTAGATCTGCACTGTGAACACTCTCTGTTACTGTCAATCTCCTGTCATCATGCAAAGCTGTCGTGAAACGGTCTGTACAGACTGAAGCGACTCGGCCAGGACGAGCAGTGTCTGGGCTGTCAGGACTCTGAAGTGTGTGTTCTGGTCTTTGGCGATGTAAGGAATGCAACCGTATCTCTGTTGCGGTCGTGAATGTTTGCTGAATAGTGTCTGGCGTGTCCAGTGTTCCGGAAGCTGGAAAGGTCCAGATCTGTGTTTGTGCGGGAAGCGTGCGTGACAGATGGTGTGGGGACAGACTGGTGCCGATGGTTGACGTCAGACACTGGCTCATTGTGTGTGTATCTACACATCAGCTGAACACACACAACGAGGAAGAGCTCCTCTAAACACACTCTTCAGAATCTTCAGCTAAGAGTCAGTTTCACTAAAGAGTCAAACACTGTAGCGCTTTCAACTTCTGGAATCGACCAATCACGTGAGTTTGGGGCAGGGCTATGGGTCCGAACTAACCAATTGCAGGTGTCACTGGAAGGGGTGTTCAGAAACCCATGCTTAGGTCTTATATACACATAGTGTGTGTGAAATGCGAATGTGTTTTCAAAAATGTTTGGGAAGAATGACTTTTTTTTCGTTGGAGGAAGTTCATCTTAACTGTAACGTAAATTAATCAAAAGGGACAGTAAATACATTAATAATGTTACAAAAGTTCTTTTAAATAAAATGCTGTTCTTTTGAACTTTTTATTAATCAAAGAAATCCTGAAAAAGATGATGTTCCGAGTCATGTGATTATCTGTAGGGGGGCGGGACTATCTGTCAGACTGACCAATGACAGACGGGCAGCAGAAGTGTCTTTATTTGTCCAGTTCCTGTTGGTGACACAGAAATGACACATTGCTTCCTCTTAAAGTGGTGAACTTCACTGCATGTCGTGTCAGGGGTCATCACCTCAGTAACTGCTTTATTAATCTGAGGGTTAGTAGTTTCAGTTTGCCAAGTGGTTTGAAAGTTGCTGCCATTCTGCTGGTGTTCTGAGGGGTTGTCAGGGTGTTGCTATGTGGTTGCTATGCTATAGTAATATATGGTTTTGGTTACAATCAAATTAAAATTCATCTTTCATTTGTCATTGATTATTTAAAGTTATTTAAGTTTGAGTTTTTATGTTAATGATGTATGTGTCTTAGGATGTCCCTGATGTTTAATGAGCCGAAACTTCTCTGTTAATGGCTGTTGTTTTGCACTGTCTGTGAATGATGGGAATTGCTGTGCTGAAGTCTGTGTGTTGTGTTGTCTGTTGTGTTGTGTTGTGTTTGTGTTGTGTTGTCTGTACTGTGTAGTGTTGTGTTTGTGTTGTGTTGTCTGCTGTGTAGTGTTGTGTTGTCTGTTGTGTCTGTGTTGTCTGTTGTGTAGTGTTGTGTTTGTTGTCTGTCTGTTGTGTAGTGTTGTGTTTGTGTTGTGTTGTCTGTTTGTGTTGTGTTGTTTGTGTTGTCTGTTGTGTTGTGTTGTGTTTGTGTTGTGTTGTCTGTTGTGTTGTGTTTTGTGTTGTCTGTTGTGTAGTGTTGTGTTTGTGTTGTGTTGTCTGTTGTGTTGGTGTTGTTGTTGTGTTTGTGTTGTGTTTGTGTTGTCTGTTGTGCAGTGTTGTGTTTGTGTTGTGTTGTCTGTTGTGTTGTGTTGTCTGTTGTGTTTGTGTTGTGTTCTGTGTGCTGTCTGTTGTGTAGTGTTGTGTTTTGTGTTGTGTTGTCTGTTGTGTTGTTGTCTGTGTAGTGTAGTGTTTGTGTTTTGTGTTGTCTGTTGTGTAGTGTTGTGTTTGTGTTGTGTTGTCTGTTGTGTTGGTCTGTTGTGTTGTTGTTGTGTTTGTGTTGTCTGTTGTGTAGTGTTGTGTTTGTGTTGTGTTGTCTGTTGTGTAGTGTTGTGTTTGTGTTGTCTGTTGTGTAGTGTTGTGTTTGTGTTGCTGTTTGTGTTGTCTGTTTGTGTAGTGTTGTGTTTGTGTTGTGTTGTCTGTTGTGTAGTGTTGTGTTGTCTGCTGTGTTGTGTTGTCTGGTGTGTATATTGTGTAGTTTTGTGTAATGTTGTCTGTTGTATTTGTCTGTTTTAGTGTCAGTGTGGTGTGTGCACTATAGTGTAGTGTAACAGTGTGTTGGTCGTCACATGTTCCTCATGTTGGTCGTCACATGTTCCTCGCTGGTCATCACATGTTCTCTTCGCGGTTGAGTAGCTCACATGTTCCTCGTGTTGGTTCGTCACATGTTTCCTCATGTTGGTCGTCACATGTTCTCCTTGCGTTGGTCATCACATGTTCCTCGCTGCTTGCACGTCACATGTTCCTCGTGTTGGTCGCCACATGTTCCTCATGTTGGTCGCTCACATGTTTCCTCGTGTTTGGCTCGTGCACATGTTCCTCATGTTGTCGATCGCCACATGTTCCTCGTGTTGGTCGTCACATGTTCCTCATGTTGGTCGTCAGCATGTTCTCGCGTCTGGTCATCACATGTTCTCTCTGGCGTTGGTCGTAACCACATGTTCTCTCGTGTTGGTTCGTCACATGTTCCTCATGTTGGTACGTCACATGTTCCTCGTGTTGGTCGTCACATGTTCCTCGTGTTGGTCGGTCACATGTTCCTCGTGTTGAGCTCGTCACATGTTCCTCCGTGTTGGTCGTCACATGTTCCTCATGTAGGCGCCGTCACATGTTCCTCGTGTTGGTCGTCACATGCCTCGCTGTGTTGGGACGTCACATGTTCTGCTTTCGTGTTAGTCGTACACATGTTCCTCGTGTTGGTCGTCACATGTTCCTCGTGCCCTGGTGCCGCTGCACATGTTCCTCGCGTCCTGGTGCGTGACATGTTCCTCGTGTTGGCTCGCCATATGTTCCTCGGCGGTTGGTCCTGCGTCACATGTTGCCTCTGCGTTGGCCTGGTGCACATGTTCCTCATGTTGGTCGTCACATGTTCCTCATGTTGCGGTCGTCACATGTTCCTCATGTCCGGTCCGTCACATGTTTTCCTCGTTTCCTAGTTGAGTCACATGTTCCTCCATGTCCGGTCGTGACATGTTCCTCCTCGCGTTTCGTCACAGTGATTCCTCGTGCTGGTCGTCTAGCATGTTCCTCGCGTTGGTGGCGACATGTTCCTCATGTTGGTGCGTCAGCATGTTCCTCATGTTGGTCGTCACATGTTCCTCGCTTTGGTCATCACAATGTTCCTCATGTTGGTGCGTCACATGTTCCTCGTGTTCGGTCGTCGACATGTTCCTCGTGTTAGCTCGTTACATGTTCCTCGCGTTGGTCGCTCACATGTTCCTCGTGTCCGGTCGTCACATGTTCCTCGTGTCTGGTAGTCACATGTTCCTCGTGTTGGTCGTCACATGTTCTCTTTGCTAATGTTGGTCGTCTCGTGTACATGTCCTCGTGTCGGTCGTTACATGTTCCTCGGGTCTTGGTCGCCACATGTTTCCTCGTGTTGGTCGTCACATGTTCCTCGTGTTGGTCGTCACATGTTCCTCGTGTTGGCTGCACTCACATGTTCCCGCGTCTGGTCGTCACATGTTCCTCATGTAGGCTCGTCACATGTTCCTCTATGTAGGTCGTCACATGTTCCTCATGATTAGGTCGGTCACATGTTCCTCGCGTTGTGCCGCCACATGTTCCTCATGTTGGCTCGCTCACATGTTCCTCGTGTTGGTCGTCCACATGTTCCTCGTGTCTGGTCGTCACATGTTCCTCGTGTCGGTCGTCAGCATGTTCCTCTGTGTTGGTCGCTCACATGTTCCTCGTGTCGGTCGCTCACATGTTCCTCGTGTTGGTCGCCACATGTTCCTCGTGCTGGTCGTCACATGTTCCTCCGCGTTGGTCGTCACATGTTCCTCGCGTTGGTCGTCCACATGTTCCTCGTGTTGTTCGCACATGTTCCTCGCGTCCCGTCGTCACATGTTCCTCATGTTGGTCGCTCACATGTTCCTCATGTAGGTCGTGACATGTTCCTCGTTGGTCGCCACATGTTCCTCGCGTTGGTCGTCACACATGTTCCTCGTGTTGGTCGTCACATGTCCCTCGTGTATGGTCGTCACATGTTCCTATGCATTGGTCGTCACATGTTCCTCGCGTTGGTTGTCACATGTCCTCCGTTGCGTCACATGTTCCTCTGTTGGTCCAAATGTAACCATTAAATTGAAGGCAGAAAAATGAAAACATAGGGCACAGCCGCTCTCATCATGTGATGAGAAATGATTGAGTTCAGATTCGAGATCTTCTGATCTTCTCAGATCCATGATCTGAAAGGAGGATTGAGTTCTGCTGATGCTGAGAGCACATGATTAGTGTGTGTGAGAGCAGATAGAGAGAGTGTGTGTGTGTGAGTGAACTGATGTTATTTTGAGCGGATGTGAAGAATCTGCTGCGTCAGTGTGTGTGAGAGATGTGTGAGTAATAAACAGGAAAATATCAGAATCAATGATGAAACTTCATCAGATATGCACATATTCACATTCAGATTCTCTTATAAATCATCTCTACATAAGACAATATTCAGTGTGTAATCGCTCTCTTCCCTCCTCTCTCTCTGCCTCCCTCTCTCTGCCTCCCCTGCCTCTCCTCTCTCTCCCCCCCGCCTCCGGCTCTCTCTCCCCCTCTCTCTCTCTCTCTCTCTCTCTCTCTCTCTCATTGGCTCTCTCTCATCATCCAGCTTTTCCAGCATGTTTGGAAGAGAAGAAGAAGCGTCTGGAGAGTCCGCGGCGTCTAACTTCGAGCACCAGGGCTCCACACGGGCTTCGACCCGGCAGGAGCAGAGGTTCACGGGCCTGCCCGTCGCAGTGGCAGAGTCTGCTAGCGGACACAGCGAACTCGGCCCAGACCCGTGGTGGACCCCGTCCACATCACCCCCATCCAGCTCGCCCCCATGAAGGTGCGCACACTCGCTCGCATCACTTCCTGCTCACGCTCGCATTACTTCCTGCTCCTGTGTGCCTCTCGCGTCGGCAGCTCTCGTGTTCGCCGCTGCTGGGGTTTAGAGGAGGTCGGTAGAGTTAATGAGCTCAGGTCACATGATGACATAAAAATTATGAAGCGTCACACAACATGGAGGAACACAATCACAGGCGTAACATAATACACATTCAATTTAAATAAACTTGTGCTTAAACACAAATAAATGCAAATGTGATTACAATTAATAAATACATATTAGATTTAAATAGAATTGACCTTATGCACAGCTGCACTACTTCCTGAACTTCAGCCAGCTCCTTGTTTCCTGTCTGTCATTATTGGACAAATTGATTAATTCAGGTGTGCCTGACCTCAGTAGTCATGGCAACAATAATCAGACACACCCTGAATTAATCAAAGTTAGGCCAATGCAATGGCAGACAGGAAACAAGGAGCTGGCTGAAGTTCAGGACATGCAGTGCAGCTGGGCATAACGTCAATTGTAGATTAAATACATAGTTTCAGTTAAAATAAATAAATAAAAATGTTTAAAAAAAGAAATTAACCTTAGATTTACATAAATAAAAATTAAATTAAAATATATAAATAAATGAAAATGCAATTAAAATAAATTAAAATGTTATTAAAATATATAAATAAATAAAAATGTGAAACAAATAAATAAACATTAGTATTTAAATAAATATATAATGGTATTTCTATATAAATAAATATAAATGTAATTAAAATTTATAAATAAATAAATAGAATGCGATTAAAATAAATAAGAAATAAACAAATAAATAAATATGTGATTAAAAACAAAATGAATAAACATTAGATTTAAATGAATAAAAAAATGCTATGAAATAAATTAAAACAAAAATGCAATAAAAATTGTATTAAAATAAAGAAATAAAATGTGATTAAATAAATGAACAAGTCATATAAAAATGTGATAAAAATAGAAATAAACATTCGATTTAAAATAAAATAAATACAAAAGCTGGGAAATATTTTCCAAGTAATAAATTGAAATATTTATCATATAAAAGTTTTTGCAGTGAAAATCAGTCAGGAATCAGCTCGATATCAGTGTGTGTTACACACTCAACAGCCGGAGCACCAGACCTGCTGACAGTGTGTGTGTGTGTGTGTGTGTGTGTGTGTGTGGTGGGTTAAAGTGCCAGTGTTCGCCTCTCTCCTGTCCTGTGTGTTCCTCGCTCTCTGTGTGTGTCCACCACTGTCACTGCAACTGTAATAGTTTGTATCACGTTATTCCAGATAAACATATAAACCCAACATTTACAATATCCAGATGGACATTATCATTATATATACATTATCATATACACTTTATACATTATCAGTTCAGTGTGTGTTTCAGGAAGCTCTCGTAATGAAGCTGAAATACCAAGCTTTATGAAATACAGTTTACTATATTCCATTTCCCCCCATTTCAATTTTTCTGCATCCTGTTTTAATAATTGTTAGTTTAAGTTAAATTTAAATGAAATAATGAATATACAATTTAACAATAATAATAAAAAAACATACCCAACATAGCCCTAACTTCCTTTATTTCTTTTCCCAAATTCCATTTTATATTCCCCAATTTCTAGTTTTTCCATTGCAAATGTTCAGTATTGCGTTTTACCATGAAATGTTTGTAGTAAACGGCCTGTCCAGCTGCAGTCGTGCAGGTGTGTAGTGTAGCGGAGGCTGGAGCTCGGCACTGGCACCTTCAGGAGATCTGCTGTACTGCAGGAGATATCTCTGAAGAGCGATACTCAGATATTAATGCTCTTGCTCTCTTCACAGATATCTCCCAAGAAAGTCCGGTTGGCTGAGTCGCCGTTGCGAAAAGTATGCCCTCTTTCCTTGCTTCTTAGTCCTCTCTCGTTTGTTTTCACTCCTTCCCCTGTTTTGGTCTCATTTCCTTTTCTGATTGGACACATGCATTTCTGGCCACGAGTGTGTGATGTAGACTAGGGCCGAGATGCATGAGCCCACAGAACGCGCTGATGACGAGCTCGGCCGCGCGAGTCGAGACATGCATGTGTGCCGTTTGATTGCAGGATGGAGAGACGAGCGCCGAGCACGTGAGCTGATCCGATTCATAACCCTTTTATGAATGCTGCGTTATGTCACATGGCTTGATATGATGAACTGGATCATTAGAGTTCATGAGTAGTCCATCTGTTGGCATGAATCATAACATCTTGTGCTGAGGCTTTTATCGTGCATGTGTCGATATGACAAACCAGAGGATGAAGATCTCAGCTCATTCATGCAATCAAAGCTAATGCTCCTCAAATACGCTTGATTATGTATTTCAGGCAAAAATACATGGAATATTCTCCCAAATAATGGATTTTAACAATCTTCTGAGTGTAAGACACTCTTCCTCAATAGAAACCCATTTTCGATGTACAGACACTACAGGCAAAAAGAAAGTCATACACTGGTTCATTTTTATATTTTGAGAGATTTTTATTTTATTTTAATAATAAGCTTTTTAATAATGAATACAAAGAAAACGTCCAAAAACTTTTAAACACTTTAAGTGTTTATTTTATCGCACTTTATTTATTTTCATCTGTAGATTTTCATTGCACAACAAATCTTTAAAAGTTTCTATCTGCATGTCAGAAGCACTCACACACACACACACACCAACATTTTACTCACACACACACACACACACACACACACACACACACACACACACACACACACACACACACACACACACACACACACACACACACACACACACACACCAACATTTACTCACACACACATCTACATTTACTCACACACACATCTACATTTACTCACACACATCTACATTTACTCACACACACATCTACATTTACTCACACACACATCTACATTTACTCACACACACATCTACATTTACTCACACACACATCTACATTTACTCACACACACATCTACATTTACTCACACACACATCTACATTTACTCACACACACACATCTACATTTACTCACACACACACATATCTACATTTACTCACACACACACACTTACATTTACTCACACACATACATCTACATTTTCAGGTTTATTCTGATTGATATTCTGCAGGTTTTTACTGAGGGGTTTGTTTATATATAATTCTCCTCATATTTATGTTAATATTTTATTCCTAAAAGTGTGGTGAATCTGTATTTTTCTGTCAGTTGACAGTATTTTCTGATTTATGGAGTGATAAAAAGAGAAATCCAAAATCCCCTCTATAAAAACCTTCAAGTCTATTGTGTCAAAAAAATCAAACATGAAAATGAAATCTGGCTTAATCCACTGATCAGATTAATGTGAAATGAATACGAAGTGCAGTATGTGCACATTTAATTAGATGATGTGTTCTTTGCATATTTGAACAAAACTTTTCAGAATCTTATCATATCTTATCAAATCATATCTATTAGTTACATTTTCACCCTGTTCACCTGTGCTGTCTTGCCTTCGAGTTCAGTGTGTGGTGTGTGTGTGTGTGTGTTTACTCTAGATCTAATATTATCACATGGAATAGATGTTGATGCCGTTGGAATTCTGCAGCCGAGCGACGACATCTCAGCTCACGATCTAGTCTCGTGTAAACTTCACTATGCAGCGGTCTACCACAGTATCGCAGCAGGGGGCGCTGTCGTCTCGCTGAGGAAAGATTGGGTTCATTTGCTGCTAGAGAGGAAGAATTTAGCAAACTCGTTAATTCATCTAAATCAACAACTTTAGACCCTATACCAGCTAAACTACTGAAGGAGATGCTTCCAGAGGTCAGAGGTCCAACTGTTCCTTTCTTGAGAGAAATGATCTCTGTGAGGACTTTGAGTCAGGATTTAGACCATCACAGTACCGAGACATTAGAGTCACATGATCATCCGTGCTCTTAATGCGCGCCATCAGCGTTCTCACAGCCGCGCGGTTTTAAAGTTTGCGTTGAGAAAACTGAAGAGTGTTCTGTTAGCGGTGTCGCGTTAGCGGCCGCTGAGTTAATCACTAATGATCTTTACAACTGAAGTGAATCAATCTAAACTAACTTTATCTGGACAGTAACTTTATTCTAGATCTGCTGTAAAGCTCTGTTACTGTAATCTCCTGTTATCACTGTAAAGCTGCTGTAAACTCTATACTGTTAAAGCGCTGTATAGATGAAGATGACTTGACGTGTGTGTGTGTGTGTGGCTGATCATCTCAGCGGTGTCAGGTCGACTGGTTTACCCATCAGGGTCACTGCGTGAGTCACTGGGGTTTAGGCCGCTGTATTTTTAGAAGGCTCAGCTTTGACAGATGAATGATGCGTTTCCCTCATTGGCAGGCTGGTGTGTGTGTGTGTGTGTGTAACCGAGAGGACGAGGAGGGGACCGTTTGCGGTGTGTTCCCACACTTTAAAAGACTCGAGCAGCTGTGTGTCCGGCAGAAGTGCATCGCTTCGATAGACTCGAGTTTCATCAGCGTCACAGTTGCGGGTCCATGTGGATTTTGTTCTGTAATGGACTTTCCGTGTTGTGAAGTTGCTGTCGAACCGCGGCGTGTTGGAGAGCATTCAAACATCACGCCTGTATAATATTCCCATGTGGTTCGAGTAACAAACTCGCTCAAAGCCTGGAGCTTTACTGAAGCTCGGTGCATCAACTAATGGATGGAGCGCTCCCGCTCGCGGCTCCTGCTCAGGGACACCGCGGCTGGAGGAACAGTGTGTGAGCGCGGCGGGCGGTGTGTGTGAGTCGGACGAGGCCTGAGACGATGGGTGGGAAACCTGATATCAGGCCTCTCTTGCTCAGCAAGCAGAACGTGAGTGTCTGGATCAGAGCCGAGAGTGACGAACACACTGATCAGAACCGCAGATGAACACACTCTCGGGTCCAGACCAGCGCTTCCCAGCGCATCCAGATGGACCCGCAAACACACACAGGTACACACACAGGTACACACACAGGTGTGGCTTCCACTACACTAACAGACTTTTGTTATAAGAATGTTTTCCAATATTCAGTGTTGGTTCTCCAGTTTTCAATGTTTAGTTTGAGGTCACCATGATGGAGATCAGCATGAGCATTAGTTGGGCTCTTGAGCATAGAATGGGTCTAAGCAATTCTAGCCTTCCTAGAATGTTGAATTTTAAACAAAAATGAAGTTGAAAATTAACGTTTTGTGGAGTGTGTGTGTGTGTGTGTGTGTTGTGCTGCTCAGTGACGTGAGGAGAGACTGACGCCCTCTTGTGGTTACTGTTGGTACAGCAGTGTGTTCATCTTACAGTGCACCACAGTTTACAAGGCATCAGAGGACGGTGGGGGTCTGTGGACAGGCTTCAGTGCAGAACACTTCACAATCCCATGCAAGTCACATTTATTTATACAGCACTTTTTACAGCAGTGTGTGAGAGCAGGGGGCGTTACAGAGAGAACAGGAGAATAATGGATACACACTGGATACACACTGTGTAACAGGGACTAGTGTTGAGGAAGGGATTCGGGAACTGAATGAAAACTCAGTTAAGGATTGAGAAACTGAATGCAGAAATTGTGAGTTTTGTCCCACATTTCAATTATGTCTGGGTTTTTATTCTTCCCTGAAATTACAATACCACAATAAGAAATATGATTTAAAAAAATGCATCTGCCATTAAAACCCCATTTGCGCTCGTGTGCTAGAGCAGGACAATAACACTAACGCAGTCATCTGGCGATGGCTGTTGTTGTTACTCGTCATTGGCAATGGCTGTTGTTGTTCTCGTCGCTGGCAATGTCTGTTATTGTTTCTTGTCGTTGTGTCGATAGCTGTTTCTCGTCCTCATGTGTCGTTGTTGTTACTGTTACTAGTCTCATGGCGATGTCTGTTACTGTCACTTGTCGTCGTGGCGATGGCTGTTACGGTTACTCGTCGTCGTGAGCGAATGGCTGTTATTGTTACTCGTCGTCGTGGCAATGGCTGTTACTGTTTCTTGTTGTCGTGGCAATAGCTGTTACTGTTACTCGTCATCGTGGCGATGGCTGTTACTGTTACTCGTCGTTGTGGTGATGGCTGTTACTGTTACTCGTCGTCGTGGCGATGGCTGTTACTGTTACACCGTCGTCGTGACGATGGCTGTTACTCGTTGTTGTGTGTCCTGGCGGTTACTGTTACTCATCGTCATGGCGATGGCTGTAACCCGTCATTCGTGGTAATAGCTGTTACTGTTACTCGTCGTGGCAAAAGCTGTTACTGTTACTCGTCATCGTGGCGAATCGCTGTTACTGTTACTCGTTGTTGTGTGTGTCGTTGCTGTTTCTGTTACTCATCGTCATGGCGATGACTGTTACTTGTCTTTGTGACAATAGCTATTACTTGTCATCGTGGCGATGGCTGTTACGGTTATCGCGTCGTGGCGATGGCTGCTATTGTTACTCGTCGTCGTGGCAATGGCTGTTACTGTTTCTTGTCGTTCGTGGCAATAGCTGCTACTGTTACTCGTCGTCGTGGCAATGGCTGTTACTGTTTCTTGTTGTCGTGGCAATAGCTGTTACTGTTACTCTTCGTCGTGGCGATGGCTGTTACTGTTACTCGTCGTCGTGACGAATGGCTGTTACTGTTACACGTCGTCGTGACGATGGCTGTTACTCGTTGTTGTGTGTCCTGGCGGTTACTGTTACTCATCGTCATGGCAATGGCTGTAACCCGTCGTCGTGGTAATAGCTGTTACTGTTACTCGTCGTGGCAAAAGCTGTTACTGTTACTCGTCATCGTGGCGATCGCTGTTACTGTTACTCGTTGTTGTGTGTGTCGTTGCTGTTTCTGTTACTCATCGTCATGGCGATGACTGTTACTCGTCTTTGTGACAATAGCTATTACTTGTCATCGTGGCGATGGCTGTTACGCATACTCGTCGTCGTGGCGATGGCTGTTACTGTTACTCGTCTGTTACTGTTACTGTTTTCCTCCGCTTTAAATCTCCCCAACCGGAAACTGAAGAGCAGCCTTGAGTCAAATGCGGAACCTATGTCTGTGCATAGAGCCTAACCCTAACAGTTAACTAACCTAACCCTAACAGTTAACTAACCAAACCCTAACAGTTAACTAACCTGACCCTAACCTTACCCTAACCCTAATAGTTACCTAGCCTAACCTAACTCTAACAGTTAACCAACCTAACCCTAATAGTCACCTAGCCTAACCTAACTCTAACAGTTAACCAACCTAACCCTAATAGTTACCTAGCCTAACCTAACCCTAACAGTTACCTAACCTAAGCCTAACCTAACTCTAACAGTTAACTAACCTGACCCTAACAGTTAACTAACCTAACCCTAACAGTTAACCAACCTAACCCTAACAGTTACCTAACCTAACCCTAACAGTTACCTAACCTTACCCTAACCCTAATAGTTACCTAGCCTAACCTAACCCTAACAGTTACCTAACCTAAGCCTAATCTAACTCTAACAGTTAACTAACCTGACCCTAACAGTTAACACTAACACCTAACCTAACACTAACAGTTAACTAACCTAACCTAGCCTAACCTAACCCTAACACTAACAGTTAACTAACCTAAACTAATCTAACACTAACAGTTAACTAACCCTAAGAGCTTTCTGGCGTTTAGAACATGTAATGGCAAATGGGCTTTCAAATGAATGTAAATGAATTTTTACATATAGCATAATAGTAGTACATTGATCTCTCTCACACGTGTCCCTCATTGTCCCGCAATACTGAAGAATACAAAAACATGAAACCCCAGTTTAATCAGTGCCGGATGAGCTCAGATGATGATGCGGAACATAATTACACACACTAACCCTGTTCCTGTTCAGTGCTGGAGCGCAAAACTGAACTGATGCGCTAAACTCCTACTAGCTCAGAGGCTGTGTGTGCGTTTGTGCAGAGTGTGTGTAGTATGTGTGTAGTATGAGTTTAGTGTGTGTGTGTAGAGTGTGTGTGTGTGTGTAGAATGTGTGTAGTATGAGTTTAGTGTGTGTGTAGTGTGTAGAGTGTGTGTGTGTAGAGAGTGTGTGTGTGTGTGTAGAATGTGTGTAGTATGAGTTTAGAGTGTGTATAGTGTGTAGAGAGTGTGTGTGTAGAGTGTGTGTAGTATGTGTGTAGTATGAGTTTATGTTTGTGTGTGTAGTGTGTAGAGTGTGTGTGTGTGTGTGTAGAGAGTGTGTGTGTGTGTGTGTGTAGAATGTGTGTAGTATGAGTGTATAGTGTGTAGAGTGTGTGTAGTATGTGTGTAGTATGAGTTTATTGTGTGTGTAGTGTGTAGAGTGTGTGTGTGTGTAGAATGTGTGTAGTATGGTTTAGAGTGTGTGTAGTGTGAAGAGTGTGTGTGTGTAGAATGTGTGTAGTATGAGTTTAGAGTGTGTGTATAGTGTGTAGAGAGTGTGTGTGTAGAGTGTGTGTAGTATGTGTGTAGTATGAGTTTATGTTTGTGTGTGTAGTGTGTGTAGAGTGTATGTGTGTGTGTAGAGTGTGTGTGTGTGTAGAATGTGTGTAGTATGAGTGTATAGTGTGTAGAGAGTGTGTGTGTAGAGTGTGTGTAGTATGTGTGTAGTATGAGTTTATTGTGTGTGTAGTGTGTAGAGTGTGTGTGTGTGTGTGTAGAGTGTGTGTGTGTGTAGAATGTGTGTAGTATGAGTTTAGAGTGTGTGTGTGTGTAGAGTGTGTGTGTGTAGAATGTGTGTAGTATAGTTTAGAGTGTGTGTAGTGTGTAGAGTGTGTGTGTGTGTGTAGAATGTGTGTAGTATGAGTTTAGAGTGTGTGTGTCTGTAGAGTGTGTGTAGTGTGAAGAGTGTGTGTGTGTGTAGAATGTGTGTAGTATGAGTTTAGAGTGTGTGTGTCTGTAGAGTGTGTGTAGTGTGAAGAGTGTGTGTGTGTGTGTAGAATGTGTGTAGTATGAGTTTAGAGTGTGTGTAGTGTGAAGAGTGTGTGTGTGTGTAGAATGTGTGTAGTATGAGTTTAGAGTGTGTGTGTCTGTAGAGTGTGTGTAGTGTGAAGAGTGTGTGTGTGTGTAGAATGTGTGTAGTATGAGTTTAGAGTGTGTGTAGTGTGAAGAGTGTGTGTAGAATGTGTGTAGTATGAGTTTAGAGTGTGTGTAGTGTGAAGAGTGTGTGTGTGTGTGTGTGTGTAGAATGTGTGTAGTATGAGTTTAGAGTGTGTGTGTGTAGAGTGTGTGTGTGTGTAGAATGTGTGTAGTATGAGTTTAGAGTGTGTGTAGTGTGAAGAGTGTGTGTGTAGAATGTGTGTAGTATGAGTTTAGAGTGTGTGTAGTGTGAAGAGTGTGTGTGTGTGTGTGTGTGTGTGAGAATGTGTGTAGTATGAGTTTAGAGTGTGTGTGTGTAGAGTGTGTGTGTGTGTAGAATGTGTGTAGTATGAGTTTAGAGTGTGTGTAATGTGAAGAGTGCGTGTCATGTGAAGAGTGTGTGTGTGTAGAATGTGTGTAGTATGAGTTTCAGAGTGTGTGTAGTGTGAAGAGTGTGTGTGTGTAGAATGTGTGTAGTATGAGTTTAGAGTGTGTGTAGTGTGAAGAGTGTGTGTGTGTAGAATGTGTGTAGTATGAGTTTAGAGTGTGTGTAGTGTGAAGTAGTGTGTGTGTGTGTAGAATGTGTGTAGTATGAGTTTAGAGTGTGTGTAATGTGAAGAGTGCGTGTGTGTGAAGAGTGTTGTGTGTGTGTGTAGTGTGTCAGTGGTGAGCAGCAGATGGCAGCAGAGGAGCTCTGATCTTCATCTGCACTGATAGCAGTATTTCTCTCATTCCCAACATTGCCCACATACACTGTAATACAATTCTGTAAAGATATATTATATACTTGTTTGGCTTTTTTGAGTTTTAGCATAAATTGAAACTGCTGTTTTAAATTTGTAAATTCAAATACACAGTGTAGATTAATTGGATAAACACAGTAAATTAAGTTTAGTTTTAGATTTTTTACAGTGTCCATAAACGTGTTAAAGTGTCCATAAACCGATATATATATATATATATATATATATATATATATATATATAGTATATATCAAATCTCAACTGCGTGATTGTTTATATCATTGCAAAATGTAACTATAGTGTATTAATATGCAGAAATGAACATTTATTACTGTAGTTTGTTTTGCAGTGTGTGCTCATGAAGCGCTGGAACGGGAAGTGTGGTGTCGTGACGTCAATGCAGATATAATGCATGTGTGTGATTGGACGCAGGTTGGAGTTTCTGTGTCGTCATTGGCCGACTGTCCTTTCCCCAGGAATCAGCACTGGAGCAGCAGTGTCATTAATTACGTCTGCACACCACACACACACACACACACACACACACACACACACACACACACACACACACACACACACACACACACACACACACACACACACACACACACACACACACACACACACACACTCTCTCTTCATTAAGCTCAAGGTTAACTCTCAGCTTATCTGTGGATGAGCCGCTTCACTCACGCCGCACCTTTACCTCGAGACGCTCGTGCCGTCGCCGGATCTGTTACAGCTTATCGTCACGCGACAGAGCTGCTGAAATATAGCTGCTGTCATCACACACCGCTAATGCTAACAGAACCAACGCGGGCGCCTCGTTCGCTCGAGTCCCAGCAGCCCGTTTGACTGACGGAGATACGACACATCATTAACCTCCGTCACCTCCAGAAACACACTTCTCAACATCACTCTAGTGTGCAGTTTCTGTAATTAAAAATATAGATTTTTTTCCTTTTTTTAAAAGCATTTTAATTGTTTATTTGTTTCTTTCTGTATGCTAGTGTTTTATTCACTATGAGTGATTTCTCTCTCTTTGTAAGACCCATAAAAGGCTTTGTCAATTCCGCATTCCAGATTTCTATTTGATTAAATTAGCGTTTTTCACAACATATTGTTTGAAAGCAGCTTCACAGAAAATGCTTGTTTCAATGTTACAGTTTATAAAGTTCATCAAGTCATCATTTGCTCTCATTCAAACCTGCATGTCTTTCTTTTTATCTTTATTCCCTTATGATGGGAACTCGCATTGCGATCCTAGAGCGTGACCGTGTGTCTGAAGCATGTGTGTAACGCCACAATGACGGTGGCGGCGACAGCCTATGACGTCGCTACTGGTGCGAACCAAGACGTTTGCTTTAGTTATATAGATCTTTTAAAGTGCTGAACAACACAAAAAAACAAAGAAACACAGAGCAAACCAAACATTCATGACAGAAGCTCCCGGTGAAAAATAGGTTTTAAGAGACGATTTAAAAACAATCCGATCTGGTATACTTCCACAGCCTAGGCCTGGCAATAGCAAAGACTCTATCTCTATTAAAATGCTTGGGTACAGAGTGAAGTAGCTTGACAAATAGCTTGTGCCAGATTATTTAGGGAATTAAAAACATGAAGAAGAACTGCACAGGTAGCCAATGCAGAGATTTTAAAATTGGGAGTAACGCGATCAAATTTTATGTTTGCCATTTTGTACTCATTGGAGACGAGCGGTGGAGGACGAGTCCTGTAGTACACGTCAATCTTTTTTGTCTTCAGGATCCGTTTGTTTATGTACGCTGTGAAGACGATCACTCAGCCAAGTGTTTCAGGAAGTGTGTGCCTCCGTATCAGAGACGACACTTGTGCGTTGTGTGTTTCGGTAAGGAGCACACGTGTTCAGTTCTCCAGGGTGAGGTGAGCTGCTCTTTGTGATTTGTACGACTGACTGAAAGAGACAGGTAAGCAGCTTTTACTTCTTTGTTCTCACCTGAGGGATAGTAGCGTGTTTACGCGTGCACGAGCGTGTGATATGATTGTAACTGTTCTCTTGGTGGTGGGCGGAGTGGTGGAGGCAGAGGGGAGGGGAGGGGAGGAAGGAGGAAGAGGAGGAAAGGGCAGGGTAAAAAAGGAGGCTGGGGAGAAATTGAGTGTACTGGACCTTGATCCTCCACCAACTCGTCTCCGAGTGGTGCAATGGCAACTGTAAATTTAATCGTTACCCCAATTTTGAGATATGTCTGCGTAGGCTCTCTGTGCCGTTTTAAGTCCTAAATAATCTGGCGCCGTATTTTGTCGTGCCAGCCTAGCTGTGAAACAGGATGAGATTGTTTAAATAGATTTCTCTTAAAACTTGGCCGGGAGCTTTGTGTCATGAATGTTTGGTTTGCTCTGTGTTTCTTTGTTTTTTGTGTTGTTCAGCACTTTAAAAGATCTATATAACTAAAACAAACGTCTTGGTTCGCACCAGTAGCGACGTCATAGGCTGTCGCCGCCACCGTCATTGTGGCGTTCACACATGCTTCAGACACACGGTCACGCTCTAGGACGCAATGCGAGTTCCCATCATAAGGGAATAAAGATAAAAAGAAAGACATGCAGGTTTGAATGAGAGCAAATGATGACTTGATGAACTTTATAAACTGTAACATTGAAACAAGCATTTTCTGTGAAGCTGCTTTCAAACAATATGTTGTGAAAAACGCTAATTTAATCAAATAGAAATCTGGAATGCGGAATTGACAAAGCCTTTTATGGGTCTTACAAAGAGAGAGAAATCACTCATAGTGAATAAAACACTAGCATACAGAAAGAAACAAATAAACAATTAAAATGCTTTTAAAAAAAGGAAAAAAATCTATATTTTTAATTACAGAAACTGCACACTAGAGTGATGTTGAGAAGTGTGCTTCTGGAGGTGACGGAGGTTAATGATGTGTCGTATCTCTCGTCAGTCAAACGGGCTGCTGGGACTCGAGCGAACGAGGCGCCCGCGTTGGTTCTGTTAGCATTAGCGGTGTGTGATGACAGCAGCTATATTTCAGCAGCTCTGTCGCGTGACGATAAGCTGTAACAGATCCGGCGACGGCACGAGCGTCTCGAGGTAAAGGTGCGGCGTGAGTGAAGCGGCTCATCCACAGATAAGCTGAGAGTTAACCTTGAGCTTAATGAAGAGAGAGTGTGTGTGTGTGTGTGTGTGTGTGTGTGTGTGTGTGTGTGTGTGTGTGTGTGTGTGTGTGTGTGTGTGTGTGTGTGTGTGTGTGTGTGTGTGTGTGTGTGTGTGTGTGTGTGTGTGCAGACGTAATTAATGACACTGCTGCTCCAGTGCTGATTCCTGGGGAAAGGACAGTCGGCCAATGACGACACAGAAACTCCAACCTGCGTCCAATCACACACATGCATTATATCTGCATTGACGTCACGACACCACACTTCCCGTTCCAGCGCTTCATGAGCACACACTGCAAAACAAACTACAGTAATAAATGTTCATTTCTGCATATTAATACACTATAGTTACATTTTGCAATGATATAAACAATCACGCAGTTGAGATTTGATATATACTATATATATATATATATATATATATATATATATATATATATCGGTTTATGGACACTTTAACACGTTTATGGACACTGTAAAAAATCTAAAACTAAACTTAATTTACTGTGTTTATCCAATTAATCTACACTGTGTATTTGAATTTACAAATTTAAAACAGCAGTTTCAATTTATGCTAAAACTCAAAAAAGCCAAACAAGTATATAATATATCTTTACAGAATTGTATTACAGTGTATGTGGGCAATGTTGGGAAATGAGAGAAATACTGCTATCAGTGCAGATGAAGATCAGAGCTCCTCTGCTGCCATCTGCTGCTCACCACTACACACTACACACACACACACACACTCTTCACACACACGCACTCTTCACATTACACACACTCTAAACTCATACTACACACATTCTACACACACACACACTCTTCACACTACACACACTCTAAACTCATACTACACACATTCTACACACACACACTCTTCACACTACACACACTCTAAACTCATACTACACACATTCTACACACACACACTCTTCACACTACACACACTCTAAACTCATACTACACACATTCTACACACACACACTCTTCACACTGACACGCACTCTTCACATTACACACACTCTAAACTCATACTACACACATTCTACACACACCACACACTCTACACACACACACTCTAAACTCATACTACACACATTCTACACACACACACACACACACACACACTCTTCACACTACACACACTCTAAACTCATACTACACACATTCTACACACACACTCTTCACACTACACACACTCTAAACTCATACTACACACATTCTACACACACACACACTCTACACACACACACTCTAAACTCATACTACACACATTCTACACACACACACACACACACACTCTTCACACTACACACACTCTAAACTCATACTACACACATTCTACACACACACTCTTCACACTACACACACTCTAAACTCATACTACACACATTCTACACACACACACACTCTTCACACTACACACACTCTACAGACACACACACTCTAAACTCATACTACACACATTCTACACACACACACACTCTTCACACTACACACACTCTAAACTCATACTACACACATTCTACACACACACACACACTCTTCACACTACACACACTCTACAGACACACACACTCTAAACTCATACTACACACATTCTACACACACACACACTCTTCACACTACACACACTCTACAGACACACACACTCTAAACTCATACTACACACATTCTACACACACACACACACTCTACACACTACACACACTCTAAACTCATACTACACACATTCTACACACACACACTCTACACACACACACACTCTAAACTCATACTACACACATTCTACACACACACACACTCTACACACACACACACACACCTCTACACACTACACACACAATAAACTCATACTACACACATACTACACACACTCTACACACACACTCTCTACACACTATACACTCATACTACACACATTCTACACACACACACACACTCTACACACACACACATACACTCTACACACACTACACACACAAACATAAACTCATACTACACACATACTACACACACTCTACACACACACTCTCTACACACTATACACACACTCTAAACTCATACTACACACATTCTACACACACACACTCTTCACACTACACACACTCTAAACTCATACTACACACATTCTACACACACACACACTCTACACACTACACACACATAAACTCATACTACACACATACTACACACACTCTACACACTATACACTCATACTACACACATTCTACACACACACACACACACACTCTCTACACACACACACACACACTCTACACACTACACACACAAACATAAACTCATACTACACACATACTACACACACTCTACACACACACTCTCTACACACTATACACACTCTAAACTCATACTACACACATTCTACACACACACACACACTCTCTACACACACACACTCTACACACTACACACACACTAAACTCATACTACACACATTCTACACACACACACACACTCTACACACACACACTAAACTCATACTACACACATACTACACACACTCTGCACAAACGCACACACAGCCTCTGAGCTAGTAGGAGTTTCAGCGCATCAGTTCAGTTTTGCGCTCCAGCACTGAACAGGAACAGGGTTAGTGTGTGTAATTAATGTTCCGCATCATCATCTGAGCTCATCCGGCACTGATTAAACTGGGGTTTCATGTTTTTGTATTCTTCAGTATTGCGGGACAATGAGGGACACGTGTGAGAGAGATCAATGTACTACTATTATGCTATATGTAAAAAATTCATTTACATTCATTTGAAAGCCCATTTGCCATTACATGTTCTAAACGCCAGAAAGCTCTTAGGGTTAGTTAACTGTTAGTGTTAGATTAGTTTAGGTTCAGTTAACTGTTAGTGTTAGGGTTAGGTTAGGCTAGGTTAGGTTAGTTAACTGTTAGTGTTAGGTTAGGTTAGTTAACTGTTAGGGTCAGGTTAGTTAACTGTTAGAGTTAGATTAGGCTTAGGTTAGGTAACTGTTAGGGTTAGGTTAGGCTAGGTAACTATTAGGGTTAGGGTAAGGTTAGGTAACTGTTAGGGTTAGGTTAGGTAACTGTTAGGGTTAGGTTGGTTAACTGTTAGGGTTAGGTTAGTTAACTGTTAGGGTCAGGTTAGTTAACTGTTAGAGTTAGGTTAGGCTTAGGTTAGGTAACTGTTAGGGTTAGGTTAGGCTAGGTAACTATTAGGGTTAGGTTGGTTAACTGTTAGAGTTAGGTTAGGCTAGGTGACTATTAGGGTTAGGTTGGTTAACTGTTAGAGTTAGGTTAGGCTAGGTAACTATTAGGGTTAGGGTAAGGTTAGGGTCAGGTTAGTTAACTGTTAGGGTTTGGTTAGTTAACTGTTAGGGTTAGGTTAGTTAACTGTTAGGGTTAGGCTCTATGCACGACATAGGTTCCGGCATTTGACTCAAGGCTGCTCTTCAGTTTCCGGTTGGGGAGATTTAAAGCGGAGGAAAACAGTAACAGTAACAGACGAGTAACAGTAACAGCCATCGCCACGACGACGAGTATGCGTAACAGCCATCGCCACGATGACAAGTAATAGCTATTGTCACAAAGACGAGTAAGTCATCGCCATGACGATGAGTAACAGAAACAGCAACGACACACACAACAACGAGTAACAGTAACAGCGATCGCCACGATGACGAGTAACAGTAACAGCTTTTGCCACGACGAGTAACAGTAACAGCTATTACCACGACGACGGGTTACAGCCATTGCCATGACGATGAGTAACAGTAACCGCCAGGACACACAACAACGAGTAACAGCCATCGTCACGACGACGTGTAACAGTAACAGCCATCGCACGACGACGAGTAACAGTAACAGCCATCGCCACGACGAAGAGTAACAGTAACAGCTATTGCCACGACAACAAGAAACAGTAACAGCCATTGCCACGACGACGAGTAACAGTAGCAGCTATTGCCACGACGACAAGAAACAGTAACAGCCATTGCCACGACGACGAGTAACAATAGCAGCCATCGCCACGACGCGAGTAACCGTAACAGCCATCGCCACGATGACAAGTAATAGCTATTGTCACAAAGACAAGTAACAGTCATCGCCATGACGATGAGTAACAGAAACAGCAACGACACACACAACAACGAGTAACAGTAACAGCGATTCGCCACGATGACGAGTAACAGTAACAGCTTTTGCCACGACGAGTAACAGTAACAGCTATTACCACGAATGACGGGTTACAGCCATCGCCATGACGATGAGTAACAGTAACCGCCAGGACACACAACAACGAGTAACAGCCATCGTCACGACGACGGTGTAACAGTAACAGCCATCGCCACGACGACGAGTAACAGTAACAGCCATCACCACAACGACGAGTAACAGTAACAGCCATCGCCACGACGACGAGTAACAGTAACAGCTATTGCCACGACAACAAGAAACAGTAACAGCCATTGCCACGACGACGAGTAACAATAACAGCCATCGCCACGACGACGAGTAACCGTAACAGCCATCGCCACGACGACAAGTAACAGTAACAGACATCGCCATGAAGACTAGTAACAGTAACAACAACGACACACGAGGACGAGAAACAGCTATCGACACAACGACAAGAAACAGTAACAGACATCGCCACGACGACGAGTAACAACAACAGCCATCGCCAGATGACTGCGTTAGTGTTATTGTCCTGCTCTAGCACACGAGCGCAAATGGGGTTTTAATGGCAGATGCATTTTTTTAAATCATATTTCTTATTGTGGTATTGTAATTTCAGGGAAGAATAAAAACCCAGACATAATTGAAATGTGGGACAAAACTCACAATTTCTGCATTCAGTTTCTCAATCCTTAACTGAGTTTTCATTCAGTTCCCGAATCCCCTTCCTCAACACTAGTCCCTGTTACACAGTGTGTATCCAGTGTGTATCCATTATTCTCCTGTTCTCTCTGTAACGCCCCCTGCTCTCACACACTGCTGTAAAAAGTGCTGTATAAATAAATGTGACTTGCATGGGATTGTGAAGTGTTCTGCACTGAAGCCTGTCCACAGACCCCCACCGTCCTCTGATGCCTTGTAAACTGTGGTGCACTAAGATGAACACACTGCTGTACCAACAGTAACCACAAGAGGGCGTCAGTCTCTCCTCACGTCACTGAGGATCAGCACACACACACTCCCATTTTTATTTAAAATTCAACATTCTAGGAAGGCTAGAATTGCTTAGACCCATTCTATGCTCAAGAGCCCAACTAATGCTCATGCTGATCTCCATCATGGTGACCTCAAACTAAACATTGAAAACTGGAGAACCAACACTGAATATTGGAAAACATTCTTATAACAAAAGTCTGTTAGTGTTAGTTGGGAAGCCACACCTGTGTGTGTACCTGTGTGTGTACCTGTGTGTGTTTGCGGGTCCATCTGGATGCGCTGGGAAGCGCTGGTCTGGACCCGAGAGTGTGTTCATCTGCGGTTCTGATCAGTGTGTTCGTCACTCTCGGCTGGATCGAACGCTCACGTTCTGCTTGCTGAGCAAGAGAGGCCTGATATCAGGTTTCCCACCCATCGTCTCAGGCCTCGTCCGACTCACACACACCGCCCGCCGCGCTCACACACTGTTCCTCCAGCCGCGGTGTCCCTGAGCAGGAGCCGCGAGCGGGAGCGCTCCATCCATTCAGTTGATGCACCGGCTTCAGTAAAGCTCCAGGCTTTGAGCGAGTTCGTTACTCGACCACATGGGAATATTATACGACGTGATGTTTGAATGCTCTTCAACACGCCGCGGTCTCGACAGCAACTTCACAACACGGAAAGTCCATTACAGAACAAAATCCACATGGACCCGCAACTGTGACGCTGATGAAACTCGAGTCTATCGAAGCGATGCACTTCTGCCGGACACACAGCTGTCGAGTCTTTTAAAGTGTGGGAACACACCGAAACGGTCCCTCCTCGTCCTCTCGGTTACACACACACACACACACACACGGCCTGCCAATGAGGGAAACGCATCATTCATCTGTCAAAGCTGAGCCTTCTAAAAATACAGCGGCCTAAACCCCAGTGACTCACGCAGTGACCCTGATGGGTAAACCAGTCGACCTGACACCGCTGAGATGATCAGCCACACACACACACACACAGTCAAGTCATCTTCATCTATACAGCGCATTAACAGTATAGAGTTTACAGCAGCTTTACAGTGATAACAGGAGATTACAGTAACAGAGTTTACAGCAGATCTAGAATAAAGTTATTGTCCAGATAAAGTTAGTTTAGATTGATTCACTTCAGTTGTAAAGATCATTAGTGATTAACTCAGCGGCCGCTAACGCGACACCGCTAACAGAACACTCTTCAGTTTTCTCAACGCAAACTTTAAAACCGCGCGGCTGTGAGAACGCTGATGGCGCGCATTAAGAGCACGGATGATCATGTGACTCTAATGTCTCGGTACTGTGATGGTCTAAATCCTGACTCAAAGTCCTCACAGAGATCATTTCTCTCAAGAAAGGAACAGTTGGACCTCTGACCTCTGGAAGCATCTCCTTCAGTAGTTTAGCCGGTATAGGGTCTAAAGTTGTTGATTTAGATGAATTAACGAGTTTGCTAAATTCTTCCTCTCTAGCAGCAAATGAACCCAATCTTTCCTCAGCGAGACGACAGCGCCCCCTGCTGCGATACTGTGGTAGACCGCTGCATAGTGAAGTTTACACAAGACTAGATCGTGAGCTGAGATGTCGTCGTCTCGGCTGCAGAATTCCAACGGCATCAACATCTATTCCATGTGATAATATTAGATCTAGAGTAAACACACACACACACACACACACACACTGAACTCGAAGGCAAGACAGCACAGGTGAACAGGGTGAAAATGTAACTAATAGATATGATTTGATAAGATATGATAAGATTCTGAAAAGTTTTGTTCAAATATGCAAAGAACACATCATCTAATTAAATGTGCACATACTGCACTCGTACTCATTTCACATTAATCTGATCAGTGGATTAAGCCAGATTTCATTTTCATGTTTGATTTTTTTGACACAATAGACTTGAAGGTTTTTATAGAGGGGATTTTGGATTTCTCTTTTTATCACTCCATAAATCAGAAAATACTGTCAACTGACAGAAAAATACAGATTCACCACACTTTTAGGAATAAAATATTAACATAAATATGAGGAGAATTATATATAAACAAACCCCTCAGTAAAAACCTGCAGAATATCAATCAGAATAAACCTGAAAATGTAGATGTATGTGTGTGAGTAAATGTAAGTGTGTGTGTGTGAGTAAATGTAGATGTGTGTGTGTGAGTAAATGTAGATGTGTGTGTGTGAGTAAATGTAGATGTGTGTGTGAGTAAATGTAGATGTGTGTGTGAGTAAATGTAGATGTGTGTGTGAGTAAATGTAGATGTGTGTGTGAGTAAATGTAGATGTGTGTGTGAGTAAATGTAGATGTGTGTGTGAGTAAATGTAGATGTGTGTGAGTAAATGTAGATGTGTGTGTGAGTAAATGTAGATGTGTGTGTGAGTAAATGTTGGTGTGTGTGTGTGTGTGTGTGTGTGTGTGTGTGTGTGTGTGTGTGTGTGTGTGTGTGTGTGTGTGTGTGTGTGTGTGGTGTGTGTGTGTGTGTGTGAGTAAATGTTGGTGTGTGTGTGTGTGTGAGTGCTTCTGACATGCAGATAGAAACTTTTAAAGATTTGTTGTGCAATGAAAATCTACAGATGAAAATAAATAAAGTGCGATAAAATAAACACTTAGTGTTTAAAAGTTTTTGGACGTTTTCTTTGTATTCATTATTAAAAAGCTTATTATTAAAATAAAATAAAAATCTCTCAAAATATAAAAATGAACCAGTGTATGACTTTCTTTTTGCCTGTAGTGTCTGTACATCGAAATGGGTTTCTATTGAGGAAGAGTGTCTTACACTCAGAAGATTGTTAAAATCCATTATTTGGGAGAATATTCCATGTATTTTTGCCTGAAATACATAATCAAGCGTATTTGAGGAGCATTAGCTTTGATTGCATGAATGAGCTGAGATCTTCATCCTCTGGTTTGTCATATCGACACATGCACGATAAAAGCCTCAGCACAAGATGTTATGATTCATGCCAACAGATGGACTACTCATGAACTCTAATGATCCAGTTCATCATATCAAGCCATGTGACATAACGCAGCATTCATAAAAGGGTTATGAATCGGATCAGCTCACGTGCTCCGCGCTCGTCTCTCCATCCTGCAATCAAACGGCACACATGCATGTCTGACTCGCGGCGGCCGAGCTCGTCATCAGCGCGTTCTGTGGGCTCATGCATCTCGGCCCTAGTCTACATCACACACTCGTGGCCAGAAATGCATGTGTCCAATCAGAAAAGGAAATGAGACCAAAACAGGGGAAGGAGTGAAAACAAACGAGAGAGGACTAAGAAGCAAGGAAAGAGGGCATACTTTTCGCAACGGCGACTCAGCCAACCGGACTTTCTTGGGAGATATCTGTGAAGAGAGCAAGAGCATTAATATCTGAGTATCGCTCTTCAGAGATATCTCCTGCAGTACAGCAGATCTCCTGAAGGTGCCAGTGCCGAGCTCCAGCCTCCGCTACACTACACACCTGCCACGACTGCACTGGACAGGCCGTTTACTACAAACATTTCATGGTAAAACGCAATACTGAACATTTGCAATGGAAAAACTAGAAATTGGGGAATATAAAATGGAATTTGGGAAAAGAAATAAAGGAAGTTAGGGCTATGTTGGGTATGTTTTTTTTATTATTATTGTTAAATTGTATATTCATTATTTCATTTAAATTTAACTTAAACTAACAATTATTAAAACAGGATGCAGAAAAATTGAAATGGGGGGAAATGGAATATAGTAAACTGTATTTCATAAAGCTTGGTATTTCAGCTTCATTACGGAGCTCCTGAAACACACACTGAACTGATAATGTATAAAGTGTATATGATAATGTATATATAATGATAATGTCCATCTGGATATTGTAAATGTTGGGTTTATATGTTTATCTGGATAACGTGATACAAACTATTACAGTTGCAGTGACAGTGGTGGACACACACAGGAGACGAGGAACACACAGGACAGGAGAGAGGCGACACTGGCACTTTAACCCCACCACACACACACACACACACACACACACACACACACTGTCAGCAGGTCTGGTGCTCCGGCTGTTGAGTGTGTAACACACACTGATATCGAGCTGATTCCTGACTGATTTTCACTGCAAAAACTTTTATATGATAAATATTTCAATTTATTACTTGGAAAATATTTCCCAGCTTTTGTATTTATTTATTTAAATCGAATGTTTATTTCTATTTTTATCACATTTTTATAGACTTGTTCATTTATTTAATCACATTTTATTTCTTTATTTTAATACAATTTTTATCGCATTTTTGTTTTAATTTATTTCATAGCATTTTTTTATTCATTTAAATCTAATGTTTATTCATTTGTTTTAATCACATATTTATTTATTTGTTTATTTCTTATTTATTTTAATCGCATTCTATTTATTTATTTATAAATTTTAATTACATTTATATTTATTTATATAGAAATACCATTATATATTTATTTAAATCTAATGTTTATTTATTTGTTCACATTTTATTTATTTATATATTTTAATAACATTTTAATTTATTTTAATTGCATTTCATTTATTTATATATTTTAATCTAATTTTTATTTATGTAAATCTAAGGTTCATTTCTTTTTTTAAACATTTTTATTTATTTATTTTAACTAAAACTATGTATTTAATCACAATTGACGTTATGCCCAGCTGCACTACGTCCTGAACTTCAGCCGGCTCCTTGTTTCCTGTCTGCCATTATTGGCCTAACTTGATTAATTCAGGTGTGTCTGATTATTGTTGCCATTACTACTGAGGTCAGGCACACCTGAATTAATCAATTTGTCCAATAATGACAGACAGGAAACAAGGAACTGGCTGAAGTTCAGGAAGTAGTGCAGCTGTGCATAAGGTCAATTCTATTTAAATCTAATATGTATTTATTAATTGTAATCACATTTGCATTTATTTGTGTTTAAGCACAAGTTTATTTAAATTGAATGTGTATTATGTTACGCCTGTGATCGTGTCCTCCACGTTGTGTGACGCTTCATAATTTTTATGTCATCATGTGACCTGAGCTCATTAACTCTACCGACCTCCTCTAAACCCCAGCAGCGGCGAAGCACGAGAGCTGCCGACGCGAGAGGCACACAGGAGCAGGAAGTAATGCGAGCATGAGCAGGAAGTGATGCGAGCGAGTGTGCGCACCTTCATGGGGGCGAGCTGGATGGGGGTGATGTAGGACGGGTCCACCACGGGTCTGGGCCGGTTCGCTGTGTCCGCTAGCAGACTCTGCCACTGCGACGGCAGGCCCGTGAACCTCTGCTCCTGCGGGTCGAAGCCCGTGTGGACCCGGTGCTCGAAGTTAGACGGCGCCGAGATCTCCAGACGCTTCTTCTTCTTTCCAAACATGCTGGAAAAGCTGGAAATAACCTGAGAGAGAGAGACAGAGAGAGAGAGAGAGAGAGAGAGAGAGAGAGGGGGAGAGAGAGAGAGAGAGAGAGGGGAGAGAGAGCGATTACACACTGAATATTGTCTTATGTAGAGATGATTTATAAGAGAATCTGAATGTGAATATGTGCATATCTGATGAAGTTTCATCATTGATTCTGATATTTTCCTGTTTATTACTCACACACTCTCTCACACACACTGACGCAGCAGATTCTTCACATCCCGCTCAAAATAACATCAGTTCACTCACACACACACACTCTCTATCTCGCTCTCACACACACTAATCATGTGCTCTCAGCATCAGCAGAACTCAATCCTCCTTTCAGATCATGGATCTGAGAAGATCAGAAGATCTCGATCTGAACTCAATCATTTCTCATCACATGATCAGAGCGGCTGTGCCCTATGTTTTCATTTTTCTGCCTTCAATTTTAATGGTTACATTTGGACACGAGGAACATGTGACGACCAACGCGAGGAACATGTGACCACCAACGCGAGGAACATGTGACGACCAACACGAGGAACATGTGACGACCAACACGAGGAACATGTGACGACCAACACGAGGAACATGTGACGACCAACACGAGGAACATGTGACGACCAACGCGAGGAACATGTGACGACCAACACGAGGAACATGTGACGACCAACACGAGGAACATGTGACGACCAACACGAGGAACATGTGATGACCAACACGAGGAACATGTGACGACCAACACGAGGAACATGTGACGACCAACGCGAGGAACGTGTGACGACCAACACGAGGAACGTGTGACGACCAACACGAGGAACATGTGACGACCAACGCGAGGAACATGTGACGACCAACACGAGGAACATGTGACGACCAACGCGAGGAACATGTGACGACCAACACGAGGAACATGTGACGACCAACACGAGGAACATGTGACCACCAACATGAGGAACATGTGACGACCAACATGAGGAACATGTGACGACTCGACGCGAGGAACATGTGACGACCAACGCGAGGAACATGTGACGACCAACACGAGGAACATGTGACGACTAACGCGAGGAACATGTGACGACCAACACGAGGAACATGTGACCACCAACATGAGGAACATGTGACGACCAACACGAGGAACATGTGACGACCAACACGAGGAACATGTGACGACCAACGCGAGGAACATGTGACGACCAACACGAGGAACATGTGACGACCAACGCGAGGAACATGTGACGACCAACGCGAGGAACATGTGACGACCAACACGAGGAACATGTGACGACCAACGCGAGGAACATGTGACGACCAACACGAGGAACATGTGACGACCAACACGAGGAACATGTGACGACCAACACGAGGAACATGTGACGACCAACGCGAGGAACATGTGACGACCAACACGAGGAACATGTGACGACCAACACGAGGAACATGTGACGACCAACACGAGGAACATGTGACGACCAATGTGAGGAACATGTGACGACCTACACGAGGAACATGTGACGACCTACACGAGGAACATGTGACGACCAACACGAGGAACATGTGACGACCAACACGAGGAACATGTGACCACCAACACGAGGAACATGTGACGACCAACATGAGGAACATGTGACGACCAACACGAGGAACATGTGACGACCAACACGAGGAACATGTGACGACCAACACGAAGAACATGTGACCACCAACACGAGGAACATGTGACCACCAACACGAGGAACATGTGACCACCAACACGAGGAACATGTGAAGACCAACACGAGGAACATGTGACCACCTACACGAGGAACATGTGACGACCAACACGAGGAACATGTGACCACCAACACGAGGAACATGTGACGACCAACGCGAGGAACATGTGACCACCAACACGAGGAACATGTGACCACCAACATGAGGAACATGTGACGACCAACACGAGGAACATGTGACCACCAACACGAGGAACATGTGACGACCAACGCGAGGAACATGTGACGACCAACACGAGGAACATGTGACCACCAACATGAGGAACATGTGATGACCAACATGAGGAACATGTGATGACCAACATGAGGAACATGTGAAGACCAACATGAGGAACATGTGAAGACCAACATGAGGAACATGTGACCAGCAACACGAGGAACATGTGACGACCAACATGAGGAACATGTGACCAGCAACATGAGGAACATGTGACCAGCAACACGAGGAACATGTGACGACCAACACGAGGAACATGTGACGACCAACACGAGGAACATGTGACGACCAACACGAGGAACATGTGACCACCAACATGAGGAACATGTGATGACCAACATGAGGAACATGTGAAGACCAACATGAGGAACATGTGACCAGCAACACGAGGAACATGTGACGACCAACACGAGGAACATGTGACGACCAACATGAGGAACATGTGACCAGCAACACGAGGAACATGTGACGACCAACACAAGGAACATGTGACGACCAACACGAGGAACATGTGACGACCAACATGAGGAACATGTGACGACCAACCCGAGGAACATGTGACGACCTACATGAGGAACATGTGACGACCAACACGAGGAACATGTGACGACCAACGCGAGGAACATGTGACGACCAACACGAGGAACATGTGACGACCAACACGAAGGAACATGTGACGACCAACACGAGGAACATGTGACGACCAACACGAGGAACATGTGACGACCAACACGAGGAACATGTGACGACCAACACGAGGAACATGTGACGACCAACACGAGGAACATGTGACGACCAACGCGAGGAACATGTGACGACCAACACGAGGAACATGTGACGACCAACACGAGGAACATGTGACGACCAACACGAGGAACATGTGACGACCAACGCGAGGAACATGTGACGACCAACACGAGGAACATGTGACGACCAACACGAGGAACATGTGACGACCAATGCGAGGAACATGTGACGACCAACGCGAGGAATATGTGACGACCAACGCGAGGAACATGTGACCACCAACATGAGGAACATGTGACGACCAACACGAGGAACATGTGACGACTAACACGAGGAACATGTGACCACCAACACGAGGAACATGTGACCACCAACATGAGGAACATGTGATGACCAACATGAGGAACATGTGAAGACCAACATGAGGAACATGTGACCAGCAACACGAGGAACATGTGACGACCAACATGAGGAACATGTGACGCAGCAACACGAGGAACATGTGACCAGCAACACGAGGAACATGTGACGACCAACACAAGGAACATGTGACGACCAACATGAGGAACATGTGACGACCTACATGAGGAACATGTGACGACCAACATGAGGAACATGTGACCACCAACATGAGGAACATGTGACGACCAACACGAGGAACATGTGACGACCAACACGAGGAACATGTGACGACCAACACGAGGAACATGTGACGACCAATGCGAGGAACATGTGACGACCAACGCGAGGAATATGTGACGACCTACATGAGGAACATGTGACGACCAACACGAGGAACATGTGACGACCAACACGAGGAACATGTGACGACCAACACGAGGAACATGTGACGACCAACACGAGGAACATGTGACGACCAACACGAGGAACATGTGACGACCAATGCGAGGAACATGTGACGACCAACGCGAGGAACATGTGACGACCAACGCGAGGAACATGTGACCACCAACATGAGGAACATGTGACGACCAACACGAGGAACATGTGACGACCAACACGAGGAACATGTGACCACCAACACGAGGAACATGTGACCACCAACATGAGGAACATGTGATGACCAACATGAGGAACATGTGAAGACCAACATGAGGAACATGTGACCAGCAACACGAGGAACATGTGACGACCAACATGAGGAACATGTGACCAGCAACACGAGGAACATGTGACCAGCAACACGAGGAACATGTGACGACCAACACAAGGAACATGTGACGACCAACATGAGGAACATGTGACGACCTACATGAGGAACATGTGACGACCAACATGAGGAACATGTGACCACCAACATGAGGAACATGTGACCACCAACACGAGGAACATGTGACGACCAACACGAGGAACATGTGACGACCTACATGAGGAACATGTGACGACCAACACGAGGAACATGTGACGACCAACATGAGGAACATGTGACGACCAACACGAGGAACATGTGACGACCAACACGAGGAACATGTGAAGACCAACCCGAGGAACATGTGACGACCTACATGAGGAACATGTGACGACCAACACGAGGAACATGTGACGACCAACGCGAGGAACATGTGAGCGACCAACACGAGGAACATGTGACGACCAACACGAGGAACATGTGACGACCAACATGAGGAACATGTGACGACCAACCCGAGGAACATGTGACGACCTACATGAGGAACATGTGACGACCAACACGAGGAACATGTGACGACCAACATGAGGAACATGTGACGACCAACCCGAGGAACATGTGACGACCTACATGAGGAACATGTGACGACCAACACGAGAGGAACATGTGACGACCAACGCGAGGAACATGTGACGACCAACACGAGGAACATGTGACGACCAACACGAGGAACATGTGACGACCAACACGAGGAACATGTGACGACCAACACGAGGAACATGTGACGACCAACACGAGGAACATGTGACGACCAACACGAGGAACATGTGACGACCAACACGAGGAACATGTGACGACCAGACGCGAGGAACATGTGACGACCAACGCGAGGAACATGTGACGACCAACACGAGGAACATGTGACGACCAACACGAGGAACATGTGACGACCAACGCGAGGAACATGTGACGACCAACACGAGGAACATGTGACGACCAACACGAGGAACATGTGACGACCAATGCGAGGAACATGTGACGACCAACGCGAGGAATATGTGACGACCAACGCGAGGAACATGTGACCACCAACATGAGGAACATGTGACGACCAACACGAGGAACATGTGACGACCAACATCGAGGAACATGTGACGACCAACACGAGGAACATGTGTAGACCTACATGAGGAACATGTGACGACCAACATAAGGAACATGTGACCACCAACATGAGGAACATGTGACCACCAACATGAGGAACATGTGACCACCAACACGAGGAACATGTGACCACCAACACGAGGAACATGTGACCACCAACACGAGGAACATGTGACGACCAACGCGAGGAACATGTGACGACCAACATGAGGAACATGTGACCACCAACACGAGGAACATGTGACCACCAACACGAGGAACATGTGACGACCAACACGAGGAACATGTGTAGACCTACATGAGGAACATGTGACGACCAACATAAGGAACATGTGACCACCAACATGAGGAACATGTGACCACCAACATGAGGAACATGTGACCACCAACACGAGGAACATGTGACCACCAACACGAGGAACATGTGACGACCAACATGAGGAACATGTGACCACCAACACGAGGAACATGTGACCACCAACACTGAGGAACATGTGACGACCAACACGAGGAACATGTGACGACCAACATGAGGAACATGTGACGACCAACACGAGGAACATGTGACCACCAACACGAGGAACATGTGACGACCAACATGAGGAACATGTGACCACCAACACGAGGAACATGTGACCACCAACACGAGGAACATGTGACCACCAACACGAGGAACATGTGACCACCAACACGAGGAACATGTGACCACCAACACGAGGAACATGTGACCACCAACACGAGGAACATGTGACCACCAACATGAGGAACATGTGACCACCAACACGAGGAACATGTGACGACCAACACGAGGAACATGTGACCACCAACACGAGGAACATGTGACCACCAACACGAGGAACATGTGACCACCAACACGAGGAACATATGATCAAAATGAGGAACATGTGACGACCAACACACTGTTACACTACACTATAGTGCACACACCACACTACACTAAACAGACAATACAACAGACAACATTACACAAAACTACACAATACTGCACACCAGACAACACAACACAACACAAACACAACACTACACAACAGACAACACAACACAAACACAACACTACACAACAGACAACACAACACAAACACAACACTACACAACAGACAACACAACACAAACACAACACAAACACAACACTACACAACAGACAACACAAACACAACACTACACAACAGACAACACAAACACAACAGACAACACAACACAAACACAACACTACACAACAGACAACACAAACACAACAGACAACACAACACAACAGACAACACAACACAAACACAACACTACACAACAGACAACACAAACACAACACTACACAGCAGACAACACAACACAAACACAACACTACACAACAGACAACACAACACAAACACAACACTACACAACAGACAACACAACACAAACACAACACAAACACAACAGACAACACAACACAAACACAACACTACACAACAGACAACACAACAGACAACACAACACAAACACAACACAAACACAACAGACAACACAACACACAGACTTCAGCACAGCAATTCCCATCATTCACAGACGTGCAAAACAAACGCATTAACAGAGAAGTTTCCGGCTGATTAACCATCAGGACATCCTGAAGACTCATACATCATTAACATAAAAACTAAACTTAAATAACTTAAATAATCAATGACAAATGAAAGATGAATTTTATATGATTGTGAACCAAACCATATATTACTATAGCATAGCAACCACATAGCAACACCATGACAACCCCTCAGAACACCAGCAGAATGGCAGCAACTTTCAAACCACTGGCAAACTAAACGTTACTAACCCTAGATTAATAAAGCAGTTACTGAGGTGATGACCCCTGACACGACATGCAGTGAAGTTCACCACTTTAAGAGGAAAACGTGTCATTTCTGTGTCACCAACAGGAACTGGACAAATAAAGACACTTCTGCTGCCCGTCTGTCATTGGTCAGTCTGACAGATAGTCCCGCCCCCCTAGATAATCACATGACTGGGAACATCATCTTTTAGGATTCTTTGATTAATAAAAAGTTCAAAAGAACAGCATTTTATTTAAAAAGAAACTTTTGTAACATTATGAATGTATTTACTGTCCCTTTTGATTAATTTACGTTACGTTAAGATGAACTTCCTCCGAAAAAAAAAGTCATTCTTCCCAAACATTTTGAAAACACATTCACATTCACACACACTATGTGTGTATAAAACCTAAGCATGGGTTTCTAAACACCCCTTCCAGTGACACCTGCAATTGGTCAGTTCGGACCCATAGCCCTGCCCCAAACTCACGTGATTGGTCGATTCAGAAGTTGAAAGCGCTACAGTGTTTGACTCTTTAGTGAAACTGACTCTAGCTGAAGATCTGAAGAGTGTGTTTTAGAGGAGCTCTTCCTCGCGTGTGTGTGTTCAGCTGATGTGTCGATACACACACAATGAGCCAGTGTCCGCCGTGACCATCGGCACCAGTCTGTCCCCACACCATCTGTCACCGCACGCTTCCCGCACAAACACAGATCCTGGACCTTCCCCAGCTTCCGGAACACTGGACACGCCCGACACTATTTTCAGCAAACATTCACAACCGCGACAGAGATACGGTTGCATTCCTCACACGCCAGAGACCAGAACACACACTTCAGAGTCCCTGACGGCCCAGACACTGCTCGTTCCTGGCCGAGTCGCCTTCATCTGTACAGACCGTTTCACGGCAGCTTTACAGTGATAACAGGAGATTACAGTAACAGAGAGTGTTCACAGTGCAGATCTAGAATAAAGTTATTGTCCAGATTAAGTTAGTTTTGATTGATTCACTTCCGTTGTAAAGAAAGGGAGGGGAAAATATTGAAAAATAGTGCCCCCAATATTGAAAAATGCGGTATGTGTCCCACCCAAAAATTGCATACCTAACCTACCAGCAACAAAAACTGTACCGTATTTTCCACACTATTAATTTCTCAAAAACGACAGTGCGCCTTATATATGGATCAATTAAGTTAAAAATATGAATAAAGCGTGACGAAGAAGATATTCGGTTTTGCCAGCAAGTCAAACCCAGAGTGATAGTTAGGTTAAACCCTTAAACCGGTAAAACCTTCCCATTTCATGTTTGAATAATCACCATTCGCTTCATATATTTCACTCAGTGGAGCATCTGATTGGTAGAGAGAAGTTAACGTTACACTGAGAAACGCACCAGCTTTGAACTGGAACCTACATGATTTATCTAATGTTATTTTTGTTATTTATTTGTTTTTGTTAGCTCCATGTTACTTATAATATCACATACCTACCTTTTTTTGCAGTTTTAATAAATGATAAACACATAGTTTGAACATTTCTCCACTTAATTATATCACACATCAGATCAAAAAACGTGACCAAACCAAGTGCGCACGACCCAGCTACGGCAAGCCCTCGAGGGGAAAAATACATTACAAACACACATTCAACGAGCACTAGTACATCATTACCGGTATTATAGTAACAGACTTTGTTGGATTATGTCATTTACAATCCAAAAAAGTCTGTTACAATAATAATAATAAAACAAATATTTTAAGGACACTGTATTGAGACAGATAAGAAATAATAATATTTTTACAGTTTTCAACAATAAATGTAACAAACCCGCTTGCTCTTATTTTGTTTCTGATTTCTCAGTTTTGTCATTATATTATATTAATCATTGCGTGACATTCGTGTCAATAATCGTCAAGCACAGATGACTTTGCGTAGTGGGCCCCAAATCCAATTCAGCTTAGGGCCCCCAAAATGTTCAGACTGCCACGGCATGTACCACATCACCAAACTGTATGTTACTATTATGGTGGTGGGATAGACGTTGATTCATAGTTGCCAATATTCCCCCCAATTTTAAAGACATTCCTACGCCCTTGGTATTGCATAATGCATATAGTTCATGAAAGCTAGTTAATATAGCCTGGATGCCAGCCCAAACTCCGCCCACAACATTTTTTGGACTGGAAGTTCGGTCTGGACTTGATCCATTGAGGAGTAATTATGATCTGGCAAAACGTTCGGGCCAATCAAATTGCCAGGGCGGGCTTTATACGATGATGGACAGGTGATCTTCGGGGATGTAATCATCATGTTATAAAAGAGTGGCGCACTTAACTGGTTTCTCTCAGAGATGACTGCAGCTGGAGAATTGAGATGTACAGATTCCGCTGTCGCATCTACTATAAAATGAATCGACAGCACATTAATTTTAATTGACAAACAGAAAACTGCAATCAAGGCATTTGTCGATCGGAAGATATCTTTGCCGTCCCTTCAAGTGTAACTTATCAGCTGGCTGTGACGGTCGCTAAGAAGATGGGACGTAATGAAAAGCCTGTGGTCGTTGCGGTTTGTCCTTTGGTCGCACTCATGAAGGAGTAAGTAAAAGAAGCAACACTCGTTATTTTACTTCTAAAATAAGTAAGTTCTGTTGACAACTGTGAAATGCAAAGTATTTGACTTACTGCGTTGCTCTGATAGGTTATAGGTCTACCGACTATCCAATTGAGTGCAGAGTTTTGTTTTTTTCCTGGTTCGGTTACGACACGCCTCATAATCGAAGCCCAATGAAGCGGTTTCAGACTCATATTCTCAATAGAATATAAGTATGACGAAGTCAGGCAATAGTTAATACATCCTTGTAAACAAACGGGACTTGCTGTGTGTGCTACCTATGAAATTTACATAGGCTATGTTTCTAGGTTATAGCAAAATTAACACATATTTGACCTGTAATATTTTAATGCTTAAATTATTTTCTGTAGTTTGTTCTGTAGAACTTCTCATTTTAATATATTCATACTTGTATATTTATTTAAGTTAGCATATTTGAGTTCAGCACTGTATTACTTGTAGTGTTATGTTTGTTTTAAATCCCAGTCTCTATTTAAAAATATCGGTTGAATAATCGGTTATCGGCATGTATGGCTAAACCTAAATATATCTATTTCTATATAGGACTATGTATACACTCACCTAAAGGATTATTAAATTTCTCATTAATGCAATTATCTAATCAGCCAATCACATGGCAGTTGCTTCAATGCATTTAGGGGTGTGGACCTGGTCAACACAATCTCCTGAACTCCAAACTGAATATCAGAATGGGAAAGAAAGGTGATTTAAGCAATTTTGAGCGTGGCATGGCTGTTGTTGCCACCATTTCTAGGGTTTACAAAGAATGGTGTGAAAAGGGAAAATCATCCAGTATGCGGCAGTCCTGTGGGCGAAAATGCCTTGTTGATACTAGAGGTCAGAGGAGAATGGGCCGACTGATTTAAGCTGATAGAAGAGCAACTTTGACTGAAATAACCACTCGTTACAACCGAGGTATGCAGCAAAGCATTTGTGAAGAAGACACAACACACACAACCTTGAGGCGGATGGGCTACAACAGCAGAAGACCCCACCGGGTACCACTCATCTCCACTACAAATAGGAAAAAGAGGCGACAATTTGCAAGAGCTCACCAAAACTGGACAGTTGAAGACTGGAAACATGTTGCCTGGTCTGATGAGTCTCAGATTGTGATGGTAGAGTCAGAATTTGTCATAAACAGAATGAGAACATGGATCCATCATGCCTTGTTACCACTGTGCAGGCTGGTGGCGGTGGTGTAATGGTGTGGGGATGTTTTCTTGGCACACTTTAGGCCCCTTAGTGCCAATTGGGCATCGTTTAAATGCCACGGCCTACCTGAGCATTGTTTCTGACCATGTCCATCCCTTTATGGCCACCATGTCCCCATCCTCTGATGGCTACTTCCAGCAGGATAATGCACCAAGTCACAAAGCTCCAAATCATTTCAAATTGGTTTCTTGAACATGACAATGAGTTCACTGTACTAAAATGACCCCACAGTCACCAGATCTCAACCCAATAGAGCATCTTTGGGATGTGGTGGAACGGGAGCTTCGTGCCCTGGATGTGCATCCCACAAATCTCCATCAACTGCAAGATGCTATCCTATCAATATGGGCCAACATTTCTAAAGAATGCTTTCAGCACCTTGTTGAATCAATGCCACGAAGAATTAAGGCAGTTCTGAAGGCGAAAGGGGGTCAAACACAGTATTAGTGTGTGTTCCTAACAATCCTTTGGGTGAGTGTATATCTATTGTGTAAACATTTATATTCAAATGATAAGTGAATCACAAGGAATTAATCAAATAATTAAAAAATCCATGTAATGACCCCTTTAACTAGTATAAAACGCACTGCTAGTAAAGAGACAATTGCTGAACACCAATCAGAGCTCTTGTTTCCAGACAGTTTAACTGAGGGATTATTCAGATACAATCATTATGAACAGAACAGATTCAGTTTAGCCGATCACATGTATTAATCTCATCTATAATCATGACACATGCAGTCCCAACACATCCATCACTACAGCGAACACCGCTGACGGGACATCTGGAAGACACGTACCTGGAATCAGATCCATACTGGAGCAGAACCGGCCACATGTTCTTCTCCTGAACTGCTGTGTAATGTGTCACCAGCAGCAGAACTCGAGCCAATCACGTTCCACCAGCAGCAGAACTCGAGCCAATCACGTTCCACATGAATGCTTCATCCACACGCGCTCGGATTGCTCTCAATGAGACACAGCAAAACACCATCCTACTGTTCCTGACACACACAACGTCCAGATTCAGACACTTCCGCTAGCTCACACACACACACACTACTAACCCTACCCATCACACTCTCTCACACACACACACTAACCCTAGAACGCAGCTGATGCTTCAAGCGCCTCCATACTGTAAAACTACTTTTAAACAGGAAGGCATATTTACAGCGGGTCTATCCGCACTGGATCAGCATTACCCGAAGTCTTTATTCCGGATCTTTTACAGAAGGTGAAAGTCTCTGTAATCTTTACTGACATCGTGCGTGATGATCTCTGAGATGCACATTCAGACGGGACTAAAGTTGATTATGAACTCTTAATACGAATGTGCGCTCCATCAGCGTTCTCACAGGTTCAGGTGAATCAATCTAAACTAACTTTATCTGGACAATAACTTTATTCTAGATCTGCTGTGAAGCCGAAACACTCTCTGTGACTGTAATCTCCTGTTATCACTGTAAAGCTGCTGTGAACCAATCTACACTGTTACAAACACTATAGAAATAAAGCTGACTTGACTCAAAATCGTTATGAAAGGTGTGTCAATGCCCAGCCTAACTACGTCATGAACAGCTCTTAAAGACACAGTAACAGGACTAACATTATAATGAGTTCAGGGGGAAACGCTCCAGTAATATCAGTTCAGCTCAAGATAATGTGTGTCATTTATTCTGAGAGTTCATGAGTAAATAATCGCATCATCAGCCCCTGCAGACACAACAGCAGTTCCCATGAGCCTCAGCGTCACATGACCTCACTAACCTGAGCAGGTGTACTAGAGCGTGAATGAGATCACTTCCTGCCTCTCACATCTGTGTCCTGTGTCGTCCTTTCATCATCATCATCATCATCATCATCATTATCATCATCATCATCAGCTCTTCTTCTGTGGAGTATTCTGCTATTTTTACCACATTTAATTGCAAATAACCATCTGTCACTCGCCCGAAGTGTCAACACTCGTTCCGCTCACGGTGTTTGGCCTACATACTGCGCACACACACACACGCACAAACTCACAGTCTCACACACACACTCACTCACTCACTCTCTCTCACACACACACACTCACTAGCTCACTCACTCATACTCACTCACACACTCATACTCACTCACTCTCACACACACACACACACACACTCGCTCACTCGCTCACACACACACACTCACACATTCACACACTCACTCACTCACACACACTCATACTCACTCTCTCACTCTCGCACTTCAGAAAATATGTTTTATTTAAACCAAAAAGTGTATTTTACTAAATAATTTGGAATAAAAAATTGCTAGAACGCCAAAGTTGATTTCACACAAAAAAATAGTCACTTAAAGAGGTAAGAGAATGTAACGGTTTCCACGGTAACATGATGTCTAATTTCAAAACGGTTTTCACAGGATGAATTATGAGCGTATAATCTTCAAATGATGCCTAATTTATGGAGATTTATGATGAAAGTGCTTCCAGGACAGTAACAGTCCTCAGCCTATTGAGCCCATCAGAACCAGAGCGCAGGAAACACTGAATTATGGGAAATATCGGTTATATCGGCCGTCTCTATTACAGCTTCTGTGTGAAGGTCATGTGGAGGTCACAGCATTAGAACTCTGAACGCTCTCGGACATCATTCACAACACAAGTCATGCGCTTTCATGTGTGTGTGATTCAGAGTTTGACAATGAGCGACACATTTGTTACAGTATTTAACTTACGTTAAGTGTTCCCAGTTGTGGGGTGTTCGCATGTAAGTGAGCTCTGCTATGATTGGCTGACGTGTTCAGATGTGGATTAGAGGCCCCGCCCCCTTTCAATGTGGATTATAGGCCACGCCCCTTTCAATGTGGATTATAGGACCCGCCCTTCCGATGTGGATTAGAGGCCCCGCCCCCTTCCTATGTGGATTAGAGGCCCCGCCCCCTGCTGGGACCCTCAGGACTCTTCAGTGAGATCCCGCTTCATGAACCACTCTCATGCCATTGGAGATTAATATCGCATGATGCCGTGAGAAAACAGGAAGGTGGAACATCAGCGGACATGATGAATAATGCATGAATATTATATATAAATAATGGCGTTCCTTGCTTCCTGAGCGGAAACATTACAAACGTTTTAAAACACCATGAGGCGAAACACAACAGCATCTGAAGAGCTGAACCTCTCCGGTGTGAACACACACACACACTCGTCCCGCAGTCTCTCCGCGACTTCACGCTTGTCTTTCGATTGAGAAGGAACAACTCTTCCTGCGTCCTGATTGGATCAAGCTGTGATAATGACCAATCAGATCTCAGATCGTAGAAACGCTCAGACCCAAAACTTAAATCGAACTGATCTGAATAATAACTGTGATGTACAGATCCTCACATCTCCTGTCCTGTGTCCGGCTCGATGTCTGTGACTCTGACCCGCTGCGCTCATCGAGCCAGAACCACTCTTCACCTGTGTCTGAACTGAAGCCACAGAGCTCTTTACTCCTGCACACACACACACACACACACACACACACACACACACACACACACACACACCTATGCTGGTGCTCTGGCCGTCCAGCACTTCCTCCTCTCGGAGTCTGATGAGACACCGCTCCTCTATAAACTACAGCACGATCCCCGATTCCAAACACCCACCGGATCTCACCCTTAACCCTTACCCTAACCCTAACCCTAATCTGCTTTACAATCATTCAGATTATCACAGAAGAACTGAGCTCAAAGGTTCAAGATTTTCTAATAAAGATTGTCTCATTACATCCTTACACCAGTAGGTAGAGACAAGAGCCTGTTAAACATGTGTCTGTCATTGAATCATTCACTCAAGAGATTCGTTCAAAAACACTGAATCATCCAGTAATACAACAAGTGAAGTCTTTATGAGTGAGTCATTGAATCATTCACTCAAGAGATTCGTTTAAAAACACTGATTCATCCAGTAATACAACAAGTGAAGTCTTTATGAGTGAGTCATTGAATCATTCACTCAAGAGATTCGTTCAAAAACACTGAATCATCCAGTAATACAACAAGTGAAGTCTTTATGAGTGAGTCATTGAATCATTCACTAAAACCATTTTTAAAACACTGGCAATTAACATTTAGTCAGAACCTCTAATAAAGTATATGTTATTTAGTTCACACACACACACACACTGCTGCCAGACATCATCACACACACTGCTGACATAATCACAGATCACACACACTGCTGACATCATCACACACACTGCTCATCATCACACACACTGCTGACAGACATCATCAGTAACACCGACAGCATCTCCACAGCACAGAGAGAAGAACAGTGTGCTTTGGTAAATCATGATTACAGCATCATCATCATCATCATCATGATCATGGTTTTCCAGAGCATTGTTTATGATGTGCTGGGTGGGCTTCCGTAGATCAGCGATAGAGCTGCTGCTACAGTCGAGCACTCTGAGACGAGGCCGTTATTAATGACACTGTATCACTCCTGCAACAACTACATGACAAGCATCTGCAGTCACACACACACACACACACGCAATCATGCATGCGCGGGCCGCTGTCCTCGGTGCTGAAGCTCGTGCACGAGACTGATCTTATGCATTAGCAGCGAATCGCATCCAATCACGCGCCTGCTTGTTGCTAGGAAAGCCTGAAAAGCTGATTGCTCACCTACTGTCGCTGGAAGAGCCTCACATGTCCTGACGCGGCTGTGCTCCACTCCTGTGGGGATGTTATGTCGGGAATTATGATGTTATGTGGTTGTCCGTGCCATGTTATTCTCCGGGATTGATGCTGAGACTGCGCGCGCTACATCCGGGGCTGCTGGGAAATCACGGCACCTGACAGCCGCCGATTCACTAATGCTACTATGACGAAGGCTATGACTATTGGTGTATCTGAATATTCCTGAGCCTAACGCTCGGTTATTGGACGGCAGCAGCGTGACGTCAGCGCCAATGATTTAGAATTCAATACAAGACTCGGCGATTGGAGGACGTAACGCAACGTCAGCATTGTCTAATTAATAATAATAAAGAAACCATTGCTATTCCATTCATTTTTACTCGTTTAACCTGTCAATTTGTAAAATTACGTTACTTTTTTTTAAATGTATAGCATTCATACGTTTTTTCCCTAATCTGTCAACAAGAAAAATATTGAACAAACTTGGAAAAAATAGTCTAAAATTATTTCAAAATTCTAATATCACCTCGAAACTACATGGGAATGAAAAAAAAACAGCAACATATAAAATCAACCTGAGGAAAACATATAAAAGAAGCTATCGTCAACTTAATAACAATTTCTTATAATAATTATGATTATAATAATAATTAAAATTAATTAATTAAATGATAATTTCCAAAATTTTTATAGCAATAGAGCATACAGCCATGCCTTCGCCATCGGAAGGGTTACTAATGCAGCATCAGCCTAGCCTAATTAATATTCAGAAAAGAGCCTTACCATTGGCCGGTAACAGGAGAACGCTGCATCGGTCGATTAATATTCATCAAGTGCACTTCGCCATAGTAGCGGTTCTGATGTCGCCGAACCGATGATGATATTATTGATGCAATAATCCTCAAGACTTCCGATCGTTACACATGTGGATCCGCTTCGTCGACTATAACGGGGATGATGACGTCACACTTCCGCATGATTGAGATTCTGGGATTATAAACACTGACACACTGATTCCCTTCAGCATTATTGTACACTTGTGGTGTTCCTGGTCAAAGATAGCTCACATACTAACCACATACCGGATTGTTATCAATTTGTGTTTTGTTTTCTATTTTCTGGAACTGATCGTGAACAATATAAATAAATATTGTAAGGCACATTTTAAAAACAACCAAGGCTGACTAAAGTGCCGTACAGGACAGAATAAACAATTAAGTAATAATAATAATTTAAAAAAAAAACAAAGTGAAACACAACCTAATGTGGAGAGACTGTTCCAAAGTTTAGGCCCGCAGGTGCAAAAGCGCGATCACCTTGTTTTTGAAGTCTAAATCTAGGCATGATGAACAGTGATCACTAGCTCTCAATGCTGTTTTTTAATCTTTACTGGAATAAATACTTTTATGAAAGATGCCCAAAGTCAAGTCAAGTATATTTATATAGCGCCACAATATTCAAGATTCAAGTGACCCAATGGTGTCATAAAACTCCATCAGGTGACCTAAAGGTGTCCTAAAAATCCATCAAGTGACCCAATGGTGTCCTAAAACTCCATCAAGTGATCCAATGGTGTCCTAAAACTCCATCAAGTGACCTAAAAGTGTCCTAAAACTCCATCAGGTGACCTAATGGTGTCCTAAAACTCCATCAAGTGACCTAAAGGTGTCCTAAAAATCCATCAAGTGACCCAATGGTGTCCTAAAACTCCATCAAGTGATCCAATGGTGTCCTAAAACTCCATCAAGTGACCTAAAAGTGTCCTAAAACTCCATCAAGTGACCTAAAAGTGTCCTAAAACTCCATCAGGTGACCTAAAGGTGTCCTAAAACTCCATCAAGTGACCTAAAAGTGTCCTAAAACTCCATCAAGTGACCTAAAAGTGTCCTAAAACTCCATCAAGTGACCCAATGGTGTCCTAAAACTCCATCAAGTGACCCAATGGTGTCCTAAAACTCCATCAAGTGACCTAAAAGTGTCCTAAAACTCCATCAGGTGACCTAATGGTGTCCTAAAACTCCATCAAGTGACCTAAAGGTGTCCTAAAACTCCATCAAGTGACCCAATGGTGTCCTAAAACTCCATCAAGTGACCCAATGGTGTCCTGAAAACTCCATCAAGTGACCTAAAAGTGTCCTAAAACTCCATCAAGTGACCTAAAAGTGTCCTAAAACTCCATCAAGTGACCTAAAAGTGTCCTGAAAACTCCATCAAGTGACCCAATGGTGTCCTAAAACTCCATCAAGTGACCTAAAAGTGTCCTAAAACTCCATCAAGTGACCTAAAAGTGTCCTAAAACTCCATCAGGTGACCTAAAAATGTCCTAAAACTCCATCAAGTGACCTAAAGGTGTCCTAAAACTCCATCAGGTGACCTAAAAGTGTCCTAAAACTCCATCAAGTGACCCAATGGTGTCCTAAACTCCATCAAGTGATCCAATGGTGTCCTGAAACTCCATCAAGTGACCCAATGGTAACCTAAAACTCCATCAGGTAACCCAATGGTGTCCTAAAACTCCATCAAGTGACCCAATGGTGTCCTAAAACTCCATCAGGTGACCCAATGGTGTCCTAAAACTCCATCAAGTGACCTAAAAGTGTCCTGAAAACGCCATCAAGTGACCTAAAAGTGTCCTAAAACTCCATTAGGTGACCTAAAAGTGTCCTAAAACTCCATCAAGTGACCTAAAAGTGTCCTAAAACTCCATCAAGTGACCCAATGGTGTCCTAAAACTCCATCAAGTGATCCAATGGTGTCCTAAAACTCCATCAAGTGACCCAATGGTGACCTAAAACTCCATCAGGTGACCCAATGGTGTCCTAAAACTCCATCAAGTGACCCAATGGTGTCCTAAAACTCCATCAAGTGACCCAATGGTGTCTTAAAACTCCATCAAGTGACCTAAAGGTGTCCTAAAACTCCATCAAGTGACCTAAAGGTGTCCTAAAACTCCATCAAGTGACCCAATGGTGTCCTAAAACTCCATCAGGTGACCTAAAGGTGTCCTAAAACTCCATCAAGTGACCCAATGGTGTCCTGAAAACTCCATCAAGTGACCTAAAGGTGTCCTAAACTCCATCAAGTGACCCAATGGTGTCCTAAAACTCCATCAAGTGACCCAATGGTAACCTAAAACTCCATCAGGTGACCCAATGGTGTCCTAAACTCCATCAAGTGACCCAATGGTGTCCTAAAACTCCATCAAGTGACCCAATGGTGTCTTAAAACTCCATCAAGTGACCTAAAGGTGTCCTAAAACTCCATCAAGTGACCTAAAGGTGTCCTAAAACTCCATCAAGTGACCCAATGGTGTCCTGAAACTCCATCAGGTGACCTAAATGTGTCCTAAAACTCCATCAAGTGACCCAATGGTGTCCTAAAACTCCATCAAGTGACCTAAAGGTGTCCTAAAACTCCATCAAGTGACCCAATGGTGTCCTAAAACTCCATCAGGTGACCTAAAGGTGTCCTAAAACTCCATCAAGTGACCCAATGGTGTCCTAAAACTCCATCAGGTGACCTAAAGGTGTCCTGAAAACTCCATCAGGTGACCCAATGGTGTCCTGAAACTCCATCAAGTGACCTTAAAGGTGTCCTGAAACTCCATCAAGTGACCCAATGGTGTCCTGAAAACTCCATCAGGTGACCTAAAGGTGTCCTGAAAACTCCATCAAGTGACCTAAAAGTGTCCTGAAACTCCATTAGGTGACCTAAAAGTGTCCTAAAACTCCATCAAGTGACCTAAAAGTGTCCTAAAACTCCATCAAGTGACCCAATGGTGTCCTGAAACTCCATCAAGTGATCCAATGGTGTCCTAAACTCCATCAAGTGACCCAATGGTGTCTTAAAACTCCATCAAGTGACCTAAAGGTGTCCTGAAACTCCATCAAGTGACCCAATGGTGTCCTAAAACTCCATCAAGTGACCCAATGGTGTCCTAAAACTCCATCAGGTGACCTAAAGGTGTCCTAAACGTCAAAAGTTGAGCCCAGGCTTACGCTGTTTATGAACTAGAGGTCAGATTTACAGTAACTCTACACGTTCGCGTGCGCGCAGAGTTACAGAGCACAAGTTATGTTCAATACAGAATCCCGTCCGCCTCTACCACAGTAGGAGAAACACACGCTTCATGGGCCGAGACTTCGCCATGGTGAATCTATGGGCAACGTATTTTTAAAACTATGTATTTTATGATACTAATGATACCTGAATTTCTAAATTTATTGTGGGTGTACATGTTAAAAATGTATTATTTTTTATTGTTTTTAATTGCCTAATTCATAATTTCTTCCAGATTTACATAGTTTAAAAACACATTTGTGTTTTGGATTACTAAAACAAATAAATCCCATATAAAATCATGAGTTTTAACACGACTTCTGTTAGTTATAAATATTCAGCATGATGGGACTAAAGAACGATTACATAATCCAAAACCAGGTCAGTGGTTCAACCACGCCTGTGAAGCTTTATTTGAGAGATTTCCAGTCACAGTATGTGGTTTCCCAGTTGATAGTTCATGTAAAAGCACAATATGAGATGATCTTCACATTAGAATCATGAGACCGGCTCCACTGAAGACAATAGAGTCAGTGTTTATACGGACCAGTGACTGCACACCTCAGCTGTTCTCAACACACGTGTGTGTGTGTGTGTGTGTCAGTGGATCTGGACAGAGCAAGTCTGTGTTCGGTCAGTGAGTCTCCCGTCACTCAGGCAACCGCTGGAATATTGACTGCGAGTATATCTAATAATCCTCTCTGTATTATTGAGACGCACCGATGTTCAAATCTCGCTCTTCTGCTCAAACAGCCGAAGCTTCCATTCCTGCAGATTATACATGCTCTTTAAATGATCTTTAACAGCATGTGTTAGTTTGAGAAATGCAGTCTCAGTCTATTGATCAACAGTTATTGATGCACGTATAACATAAGTGCATATAGTGTGTGTGTGTGTGTGTGTGTGTCATGAACAGACGGGCTGTTTCCTCATAATGCGCAGGAATGAGGAGCGTCTCCATATAAACCTCAGATTCTCAGAGTCTTCTGTCTCTGCGTCGGTATCCTCTTCTTCACTGTAGATCTCTTCTTCAGATCGCGTCCAGGAGATCTCCTCTTCTTGCAACAGGTACAGTCGATTCTTCTGCTGTAGAGATTTTCTTCAACACTCTTTCATAGAAATCACCAACAGTGGTCCAGATTTGATGTGCAGAGAGTTTTGAAGCTTTAGATTTGATCTTGTTTTGTGACGCTCAGATTTACAGCAACAATAAAGATCTGATCAGCTCAGGTTCTGCTGTTAAACATCAGTGTTTGACCTTCAGGTCTTGAATTATTGATTTATGATTCACAGCATTAGTCAGATCAAGTAGTTTAGAACGATGATCTGCTGTGTAGAAGCAACTGAACTAGAAGAATACTGCAAATACACTGGTGGACTAAAGTTTGGAATAATTGTGTTTTTTAAAGAGTCTCTTCTGCTCAAAAAGCTGCATTTATTTGATAATAATACAGTAAAACAATGAAATATTATTCTAATGTAAATCATCAGTTTTCTATGTGAATATACAGTAAAGTGTAATTTATTCCTGTGATCAAAGCTGAATTTATCATCATTACTCCAGTCTTCAGTGTCACATGATCCTTCACAATCACTCTAATATGAGGATCTGATGATCAATACACATTTATGATTATTATCAGGGTAGAAACAGTTTAATAATTTTGTGGAAACTAATACATTTCATTTTTCAGGATTCTTTGATGAATAGAAAGTTAAAGAACTGCTTTTATTTGAAATATAATCTTTTGTAACTTAAAAGTCTTTACGGTCTACATTTAAACAATTAAATGAATCCTTGATCAATAGAAGTGTAAATCTATTTTTTTTTATTTTTTTTTATTACTGACACCAAACTGTAGTTTATGACGGTTTCCACAAAAATCAAAGCAGCAGAACTGTTTTCAACCGATAATAATCATAAATGTTTCTTATGATTCAGCATATTAGAATGATTTCTAATGAGAAGGAGTCAAGGGGCACGTGTTTGACGTTTGTAATTGTTGATCCTCAGACATCATGAGTTGCCCGTCCTCTGGTCAGCAGGGCTTTGCCCCTCAGAACCCTAATCAGTCGGCTGGTAACTGGATGGCCCGGTCGGTGAACGCTCAACCCTGCCAGACCCTGCTGGTCCTGCCAACCCAATCAGGCGAGTTGGCCAGTTAGACCAGCCCGCTGCATTCGATCCCTGCGACCTCGGCCTGGGTCCACACCCACCAACCAGGCTCGGCCAAAACCCTGCAACCATTCAACCCAATCAACAAACCCAACCAGGCTGGCCAAACCCTGCAACCATTCAACCCAATCAACAAACCCAACCAGGCTGGCCAAACCTTGCAACCATTCAACCCAATCAACAAACCCAACCAGAGCTGGCCAAAAACCCAACAACCATTCAACCCAATCAACAAACCCAACCAGGCTGGCCAAACCCTGCAACCATTCAGCCCAATCAACAAACCCAACCAGGCTGGCCAAACCCTGCAACAGTACAGCCAGGCTCAACTCAACCCACTCATTCGAACCAGCCAACCCAATCCACCAATCCAACCAGCGCAGCCAAACCCACCAATCCAACCCAACCCTCCAGTTCAGCTCGAACCCACCTGTCCAACCAACCTGGCCTGCTCAGGTACCCGTCCCGTCTCCAGTCTCCCCAGCATGGCACGGGTAACCCTGGTTGACCCGGTTGGCCCGTCAGATACCCGCAGGAGGAGCTCCCCAGCCGTGGCCCCGGTGCCAGCCACTCCTCTGTAGTAAGACACTGAAACCAGCTCATGATGGGTCATGGACAGAACAAACCAAAATAGGAAAATAAAGAGGACAGATAACAAGCTTATCTGTAGGCCAAAGGTCATGTGTCCAGTTGCTTCAAGTGTTCTAATTAACCTGAGGAAGGTTAAAGAACAAAATATTGCAAATGAAATCTTGAAAGGTCGCTGAACAAAACATTGCGAATAAAAATCTTAAGACTCATCGTAGGGTGACCACATTTTGATTACCAAAAACCAGGACACTCAGCCTAGCAAACAGATGGGGCTACTCAAATGATATCTGAAGTTTACTGCAAAGATACCTTATTAATTTCAAAACATTTAAAGTAAGGTTAATGCCTTCTCTGTATGGATATAAAATTGTTATATTGTTATTTGAAAACAGGACTTGTCCTGGGAAAACAGGACAGTTGGTCACCCTGAACTCATTGACAGAAGTATAGTAAATAAAAACCTAAGGTTGATTAAACAAAAAATTGGGAAATTCCTCAATTAACCTGAGGAAGGGAACCAAACTTGCAAAAAATCCTGAAGGTCGATTGACAGAAATATTGCAAATAAAATCCTGAGTACGGTTGATCAACGAAACAGACAGAGAAAAAAAATCATGATCAATGCTAATAATCACAAAAACTGCAAAACAAATAGTCTAATCTGTAAGTCATAGGTCATGTGTCCAGTCGAACTAGGTGGTTGATAGTTGACACACCCGTCCATGTTTCATCAATCTAACTAAAAGGATTGTACTCTAAAGTGTTACCAAACACAGTCTCACCAAAACTCTGTTTGGTCTCGAGTTGTCGCTTCATTCCTGAATCAAATCCAGTTCGGCAGCTCGGTTTGTTCAGCTTTACACCCGCAGGATTGTGTGTAGATCATGTAGAAATATCAAACTTAGATGGGTTCATCATCTGCTCAGGATCATCATCTGCGGCTTTGAAGAAAAACCTGAAGGAGAAAAACCCTGAGGACGTTTTGTTCTATCAACCTTTGCAAATAAAAACCTGAATGTCAATTGACCGAAATGTTAGAAAAAAAATCAATGTCTAATAAAAAAAAATCAATGTTTTCTCTCCTTTCAGGTGGTTCCTTTCAACATGAATTTCCCCCGTGGCATCTATGACAAGCTAATGCTAACTATCAGAGGACAGATTAAACCAGATGCTAAAATGTAAGTGAGCACTAAGAGATTTGCAAATCAACCTTTGCAAACAATAAACCTGAGAGGAAGGTTGATTGACTGAAACTTTGCAATAAAAACCTCAGGAATGTCGGTCATTTAGAAGATGTTCATTTCAGTCGTATGGGGGATTTTTACATTTTTAAAATGTCAGAACTTAAAATCATATCTTACTTTAGAGCAAAACATATACACAGTTTGTTTGACGAATACGTTAAGGAATTGTTGTTTTTTCCGTTGATACAAAAGCTGCTACTAACATTTCTTCTGTGTCAAGGTTCACCATCAACTTCCCTGCGCGCGTAACGAGGTCGCCCTTCCATATCAACCCTCGATTCAACGAAGGAGGAAAAGCGATTGTGGTCCGCAATCAGAAACTGGGGGAGCGCTGGGGAGAGAGGAGCGGGAGCTTCTGGGGGCCGTTTCCCTTCATGCCGGGACATCACTTTGAGGTGAACGAATACGCTGGGGTTCGAACTCCAAGACCCTCTGCCTTGAAAACAAACTCTGTTCGAAAACGACTCCCGTTCATTGGCTGTGGAAGACTGAAAGCACCAGGAGCGTCCAAAAAGTGATGGCGCCCTCTCAGCGTGCTTCTGTAGGAGTGTGTGCGTTTGACATGGAGACGGCGGAAGTGTCACTGCAGTAACCTTCACGTCTCTCTGTAGATGAAGATCCTCTGCACCTTCACCGAGTTCACAGGTGGTTCATCAACAACACACCCACCTTTGAGTTTAAGCACCGTATCAGAGAGGTCAACCAGATCGACCGCATCAACATCCTGCATGACGTCACGCTCATGTCCGTCAACGTGGACACGCTCCCGTGAGAACGGGCAACCCAATGAACCGCGGCCATGGAGTATCTAAACCTGCAGCTTATTAATCCAAACATCACGACGGGACTCCAGAAAACTTCATACAATAAGGCTTTGTTTGTTAACATGAACAATACTTCTAACGCATTTGTTAATCATTGTTAATGATAATTTCAACAATTACTAATACATTAAAACCAAATGCATCACTTAATATTTAAATAGACTGCATACTGTAACTAATGTATTGCTTACTGTTAGATAATGCTAATTACTGCATTGCCAATAGGACCTTATTGTAAAGTGTTACAGAGTATTCTTTACCAAAACAATGGAGTATTGACTAAGAAATACTTCCCAGTATGGTCAATTACTGTGATTGGATGTAAAACTTCCTGCTTCAAATGCAATCAATAACTTGCTTCTAATTCGTTTGTTTTTTGTGTTGGCTCAGAAATGAACTGGGGATTCTGTTCAGAAATGTGTTCCGTAAATACCGAATGCCCACAAAATCCAAGATATGACAGCAAAAATAGCATGTGTATAAAATCTTGATCTTTATATTATAACATGATATAATTAAGTAATGTCACAAAAGCAAGAGAGCCCGTTCACCAATATGAGCATGGTTGCAAATGTGATATTGATTTTATACAATAAACAATGTTATGTAGAACATTAATCTAGACATTATTGACGCAGGTGTGATTGTGGTTTAGATGCACAAATTCATTTTATTCGTGATTTCATTGAACTGCAGGTCTATATAGTATCTTATTATTCCAACTGTATGTAATGATTAAATAGAACACATTTCTCAGGCAGTAGATGTGGATCTTTTGGATGAATTTAAGGAGTGCTGGTCTGGTCTCGGTCAAGGACTATTGTTTTTAACTGTTAACAAACACAACTTTTGATTTGAGATTACTTTAAGATTAAAAAAAGCTGTAGAAGTAATGTACATTGTTAATTTCATGTTAACTAAACCTTAATTTCACATCTGAATGTTGCCCTGCCCTCTTTACTTGTATACTGTCATTCTGTGTCATATTTGTAAAGTACGAGATCCTGAAAATCTGTTATAGTGAAATAGTCAAATGTGTTGATTTTTCAGTAATGGAAAGTTCACTAGTGATCTCAAGACGGTGCATTATGATGATTAAAAAAAACAGAATAACACGTCATGCCTAACACATGCAGAGCTTACTAAGGAATACTAATATTGAGTGTGAATTAATGTCCATGTAAATGAATTAAAAAAAAATTCTACTTTAAATACATATTTCAGTTTATTGTGTGAGAAATCAAGGCAAACTAAAATCACTGATCACAAATAAAATGATTGTTAAACATGTAATTAAATTAATCACTAACATGACACACATTATTAACCTGTTTGGCAATAAAACATGAATAAAATGGACATCCAAAAATTGTAAAACAAACTATCATGAATCACAACTGGTGACTTATAATAAAAATATTAACACCCACAATACTTCAATTACATAAGTGGGTGAATTAGAACAAATTAAAAAGGCAGATCTGGCAAGTACAGTATGGAGAGTATGGGGAGTATGGAGAGTATGGAGAGTAGGAGAGTATGAAGAGTATGGGAGTATGGAGAGTATGGGGAGTATGGAGAGTATGGGGAGATAGGGGAGTATGGGGAGTATGGAGAGTATGGGGAGTATGGGGAGTATGGAGAGCATGTGGAGTATGGGGGAGTATGGGGAGTATGGGGAGTATGGAGAGTATGGGGAGAATAGGGGAGTATGGGGAGTATGGAGAGTATGGGGAGTATGGGGAGTATGGAGAGCATGTGGAGTATGGGGGAGTATGGGGAGATAGGGGAGTATGGAGAGTATGGGGAGTATGGAGAGCATGGGAGTATAGGGGAGTATGAAGAGTATGGGGAGTATGGGGAGTATGGGGGAGTATGGGGAGCATGTGGAGTATGGGGAGATGGAGAGTATGGGGAGTATGGGGAGTATGGAGAGCATGGGAGTATAGGGGAGTATGGGGAGTATGGGGGAGTATGGGGAGCATGTGGAGTATGGGGAGTATGGGGAGTATAGGGAGAGTATGGAGAGTATGGAGAGTTTGGGGAGTATGGGGAGCATGGGGAGTATAGGGGAGTATGGGGAGTATGGAGAGTTTGGGGAGTATGGGGAGTATGGAGAGAGTATGGAGAGTTTGGGGAGTATGGGGAGTATGGGGAGTATGGGGAGTATGGGGGAGTATGGGGAGCATGTGGAGTATGGGGGAGTATGGGGAGATAGGGGAGTATGGAGAGTATGGAGAGTATGGAGAGTATGGAGAGTTTGGGGGAGTTTGGGGAGTATGGGGAGTATAGGGGAATATGGAGAGTATGGGAGAGTATGGGGAGTATGGAGAGTATGGGGAGTATGGGGAGTATGGGGAGTATGGGGAGTATGGGAGAGTATGGAGAGTATGGGAGAGTATGGAGAGTATGGAGAGTATGGGGAGTATAGGGGAGTATGGAGAGTATGGGGAGTATGGGGAGTATGGGGTGAAGCGCTACACCTGCTGCTGGAGTCTCTCCTCCATCGAGCGCAGCAACAGAAGGGAATACTGCTCCAGTAATGCCAGTGTGGCCTTCCCCTCTCCCATCACGGATCCGGTGATCCCGGCACTGAATCCAGCTCAGATCGCACGAGCACTAGAGCATCTGACATTAGCTTCTGCATCTGCTGCTGCTCGCCGCTGTGCTCGGCCTCATGGGACATCAGCTAAACACACCAACAATACAGCATTCAATCAGCGACTTTGATTCTAAAATCCCATGATTATAAAGTGTGTGTGCGGCTCACTCGTGCGATAGAGTCCTGTGGCTCTCCTCACACTGATGCACAGATCGACTGCGGAGCGTCTGCAGGCCTCCAGACTGACCACCGGCTCTGTCCACACACACACACAAATCAGCACCATCACACACAGTTAAGAGGAATTCAAATACTACAAATAGCACTGTCACTTAGACTAATTGCTTTTGTTCCCCTTTTGTAGGTCGCTTTGGATAAAAGCTTCTGTGAAATGCATGAATTGAAAAGTTTTCTAAATGTCAACCGTTTGTTAACAAACAAGTATTTATTACTTCAATGAGTTAATTGTTTCTGCATTAAATTATTACATTGCAGTTACCATTACATTTCTGAAATACATAACTTAGACAGTTCCCTCTGATAACAGATCACTTTAAATAGTAATGTGTACTCATTTCAAAGCAGCATTACAGAAAATGCATGTGTTCTTTGAAAATCGCTATACAAATGTGTATTTAATTGAATATAATAATGCTAGAGGAAGGAAGTGAAAGAGGAGAGCAGAACCTTGATCCTCAGACGTCACAGAGAAAGCCTTCACTGCCGCTTGAGGACGCTGTTGCAGGTCAGAGGTCACGGCTCTTGATGACCCCAGGCCAGAGGTCACGGCCCCTGATGACCCCGGGTCAGCATGAGGAGTGCTGGATCTGCTTGGCCACTCTGCAAACGGGCTGCTCAGGCGCTGACAGGCACGAGGTTTCAGTTCGGCTGGAGCGTTTTGGAACGGCAGGGTCATGTGGAGGTCGTCGCCGATGGAACGCACCGGCTGCACCTTGGCCCTGGAGCTGGTAGTGGGGCTCATGTAGGAGCGTGAGTGGAGGACGTCTGATCTCTCCAAACTCAGCTTAGACAGGCTGGGACGCGCCTCTCGATGGAGATGGGACGGAGTAAGGGACTTTTGCACTGGGAAAAAATAAATAGAAGGAAAAAACAGCTTGTTTATGCTTCATGCATGTTTGTCACCATTCACCCTATTTTATCTTAATACAATTTAAATCATAATATTATAAAATTCCATGGACTTCAGGATTATAGGCAGAAATTGACATTGTCTCTACGCCACTGCACCCACGCCTTTACTCTACTGGCATCCCATGCAGTGGCATAAAGCGTGGCATGCATTGGCGTAAGACATGGGTGCAGTGCACTGGTAAAAATGTGAAAAAACTGGGAAAAAACTGGGAAAAGAGTGGGGTGCAGTGGCGAAAGGGGTGCAGTGGCGTAAAGCGCGGGGTGCAGTGGCGTAAAGCGTGGGGTGCAGTGGCGTACAGCGGGACAGTGCGAAAGCGTGGGGTGCAGTGGCGTAAAGGCGGGGTGTGGCGAGCGTGGGGTGCAGTGGCGTACAGCGCGGGATGCAGTGGCGTGAAGCGCGGGGGTGCAGTGGCGTAAAGCGCGGGGTGCAGTGGCGTAAAGTGCGGGGTGCAGTGGCGTAAAGCGTGGGTGCAGTGGCGTAAAGCGTGGGGTGTAGTGTGGCGTAAGCGCCGGGTGCAGTGGTGTAGAAGTGCGGGTGCAGTGGCGAAAGCGCTGGGGTGCAGTGGCGTGAAGCGTGGGGTGCAGTGGCGTAAGCGCGCGGGGTGCAGTGGCGTAAGCGCGGGGTGCAGTGGCGTAAGGCGCGGGTGCAGTGGCGATAAAGCGTGGGGGTGTGCAGTGGGCGGTCAAGCGCGGGGTGCAGTGGCGAAGGCGTGGGGTGCAGTGGCGTAAGCGCGGGGTGCAGGTGGCGTACAGCGCCGGGGTGCAGTGGGCGTGAAGCGCGGGTGCAGTGGCGTAAGCGGCGGGGTGCAGTGGCGTGAAGTGCGGGGTGCAGTGGCGTAAAGCGTGGGGTGCAGTGGCGTAGAGCGTGGGGTGCAGTGGCGTGAAGCGCGGGTGCAGTGGCGTAAAGCGTGGGGTGCAGTGGCGTAAAGCGCGGGGTGCAGTGGCGTAAAGCGTGGGGTGCAGTGGCGTAAAGCGTGGGGTGCAGTGGGCGTAAAGTGTGGGGTGCAGTGGAGTAAAGCGTGCGGGTGCAGTGGCGTGAAGTGCGGGGTGCAGTGGCGTAAAGCGTGGGGTGCAGTGGCGTAAAAGCGTGGGGTGCAGTGGCGTAAGGCGCGGGAGTGCAGTGGCGTAAAGCGGCGGGGTGCAGTGGCGTAAAGCGCGGGGTGCAGTGGCGTGAAGTGTGGGGTGCCAGTGGGCGTACAGCGCCGGGATGCAGTGGCGTAAAGCGTGGGGTGCAGTGGCGTAAAGCGCTGGGGTGCAGTGGCGTACAGCGCGGATGCAGTGGCGTACAGCGCGGGATGCAGTGGCGTAAAGCGTGGGGTGCAGTGGCGTACAGCGCGGGATGCAGTGGCGTAAAGCGTGGGGTGCAGTGGCGTAAAGCGTGGGGTGCAGTGGCATACAGCGCGGGATGCAGTGGCGTACAGCGCGGGATGCAGTGGCGTAAAGCGTGGGATGCAGTGGCGTAAAGCGTGGGGTGCAGTGGCGTAAAGTGCGGGGTGCAGTGGCGTAAGCGTGGGGTGCAGTGGCGTAAAGCGTGAGGTGCAGTGGTGTAAAGCGTGGGATGCAGTGGCGTAAAGAGTGGGGTGCAGTGGCGTAAAGCGTGGGGGGAAAGGTGCTAAGCGTTGTGGAGGAACTCGACTTGATAGAACAGCTTAGAGATGAATTAGAGCGGAGACTGAGAGCCAGACCTTCTGGTCCAACATCAGTGCCTGACCTCACAAATGCACTTCTAGAAGAATGCTAAAAATATTCCCATAAACACAGTCTTCGTATGTTCGTAGGTTGAGGTTTGGGATGGTGCGAATGCTCACCGTCAGTGGCCGGATGGAGAGCTGAAGCAGATCTGCGAATCGAGCAGGAGTGCTGCTGATGTACGGGTGGCTGCCTCTGGGAGACGCAGTGCTGCAGTCCAGATCCCGATCCATGATCTCCATCAGGGGTCTGACACCTCCCAACGCTCCCGCTTCACCGCCGGCTGATGGAGATATACACCGCCCGTCCTGCACATGGAGAAGCTCGTGTTACTGCTTCACACACCTTGCTGCAGTCAAGCACATCTGACTGATCTACACAATACCTGCTGGAGGAGACCGAGGTACTGGAAATGTGCTGAGATCCCTGAGAACAGATGAAGAGCAAATAATACATTTAGAGCTTCTTAACTGAACTCATTATTGTCTTCTGTAGAGCTGCTTTACAGCTAAATGCGTCTCATATTTGATGAAGTTTGCATCCCTGACTCTGTTTACTATTGGGAAGCTACTCTGAAACAATATGTACTGTATAAAGCGCTGTAGAGAATAAAGCTGACTGACATTTAATCCAAAGCAACTTACAATAGAACAAAAGCAACAGCAAAAGGGGAGCAGAAATGAGTGAATGATTACCAGTTCTTCCAGGGCCTGTGCGAGTGTCTCCGCGTGTCTGACGCTTACATCTCGATCATCATCAGGAGCCGAGCAGCTCATCTGAGGAAACAGGCAGAAGAATGAGGAACAACATGATACTTCATCTCTGGGGTTTATCCGAGCTTGTGTGTGTGCCATCTTGTCTTTAAATTGGTTCTATTTCCATTCTTGCATTGGCGGCTTTAAAGTGTTAGTTCTTCACCAAAAGGTGAGGAGTCTCTGTGCACTCGCAACCAAAGGAAAACAATAAATATTACACCAATTATTAAAAATGAGTACTGAGGGACAGACTTCAAACTGCCTTTATCATAGATACACTTTACATCTTGTTTACAGCTTGAAAAACAGAACGCTGAGTGTTTTTATTGTATTGTTCTGTGTCTTGTAGACATTTGGTACCACAGGTAAAGCTGATGCTCAGCTGACGGAGTAAATCATCATAGATGTGTGTGTGAAAGTCTGCTGTACTGTGGCGTCTGTGATCTGGACTGGATCGCGCCGCTGCCGTAGCCCACGGAGGCGCCGCTGACGAACTCTGGGCTTCCGGCTCGCTCCGGGATGTGACAGTAATCCGGATACAACACCGACCCCGTCCGGCTCGGAGCGCTGGCGGGAAGCAGCCAGGCCGAGAGAGGACGAACTGCACGCCGGTTATGCCAATCCTGAGAAGCAGAACAAACACTGACATCTGGACTAAACGACTCCTGCATGGACAATCTTCTGCTGAAGAAGATGAGCAGTTTCGGCTGAGAGACTCTGTCAGGGCTGAAGTCTGCCGACTGAAACGGTGACGATTCATTCGTTTTATTAGTCCCTTTGAATGGCCAAAATAACAGAAACTGTGACCTTTAAAAGTAGTTCATTTCCGAATTAAAATGTCCTAAATTTACTCTCCTCCACGTCATCCAAGATGTTAATGTCTTTGCATTAGCTGTGGTGCAACATGCATTACATCATCAGGGTGAAAGTCACGGGCGAAGTTCTCCTCCAACTTCAAAATAGTCTGACATCGTTTTATCTATTATTAGTAATTTGGCTTCGTGAACACTGGGTCTGTTCTTCTGCCTACGTCCTGCTTGACCTTTCACCCTGATGTATGTGTGTCGCATCACACGTCAAAAAGTATCAGCTGTGAAATTTTGGCTAAAAATTCCCCAAGATCATTTATTATAGCTTGGCAAATTTGCCTCTTTTTGGGTGTGAGCAAAAACACGCTGTTTTTGTGTGTGTCCCACTAAATGCAAATGAGATTTAGCTCCGCCTCCATTGAGAAGAGGGCGGAATCACACAAGCTTCAGAGACTCCAGCAAGAACAACACAGGCGAATCTGACTGATCCAGGATCAGGAGTAACAGCAGCTTTAGCTCCGCTCACGGAGAGACTCAGGGAGAGTGTCGCTTTTACACCGTTTCTGAATGTTAGCGGAGACATTTGTGTAGTTGTGTAGTTGCACTGATCATCTCATCAGCATGTCGACGCCAAATGTCGGCTGGTGTGCAAATTAATATTATAATAAGATCCTCTTCATACGTCAGAAGGAGCGAAATCTGTTGGGCTTTTACTTTATCACATGCCTCTCAAGAAAGACTCGCCAGAACACAGTTACTGGGTTTCACTGTTCACGTTTTCTGTGTCAGTAGAAGCGGACGATTATTTCACGTACACACAGGAAAAGTCTGATTTCATGATATGTCTCTTTAAAGAGACGTACTGAAGGTTCACCTGCAGGCTGGAGGAGCTTCCCCGGTCGTCAGCGCCGCTCCGCTTCTGCCGGCGGCTCAGGAAGAGCATCGAGCTGCCGCAGCTCCAGCATGGACTTCACCATGAGCTCCACAGATCCAGAGGCGGCAGGACCAGCGCCGGCGAGGCCGACACACACCTGAGCCCTGCAGACACACCGCACACATGACGTCTCCCAGCGATCCTTCGGAAAAGAGAGTCAGAAGATCGAATGCAGGTTAAGATACAGACCTTCACCAGGTTCCCCTCGCATCCTTCATCAGACGCACCTTCAGAAGAGAAGACAGCCTCACATTAATGTCTGTAGAAGTGGAGTGGACTTCAATCATATTTTGGGGACATAATTGTGGTTAAAGTATGTAATTTATATCATGTTTACAAATGAGCTCATGTCCAGAAAGAGGTTTCGATCCGTTTTCTGTAATTGTAAAAACGTTGAATAAAAACAAGGGAAGTGTTTCTGACCCGTCGTCTCCTCAACACTGCCCTCACACTGACTGTGGTACCACGGATACATCATCATCATCTTCCTCTCGGTGGGTCTCAGATGAGCAGCTCGTGATGGATGGAGATCTGCACAGTGTGAATCCACTCGCGACCGTCTAGAAAACACACTTTTAGAAATAAGATTTAGTACTTCACTTTCTCATTATATGAAACACTAGAATAGAACGAACGAAAAACACAAACAGGCCATCTGACCAATCAGAGCAGCTCTCAGAGAGGCGGGGTTCTGAATCTGCGATGGATGCGTTTCAGACACTGAGAAGGAACTGATGCTGGAGGACAATAAAGTGTGTTTGACCTGAACCTGCTGTAGGAGCGACTCAGTCCTGTACCTGAAGGGATGGTTTCTAGCGCTCGGCCCGCTGGGACGACGTCTGCGCTCCGACAGTCGCTCCCTCATGTTGCTGGTCAGTTCCGGAGCGAGTCGCCACACAAACACACAGCTGAAACACAGCAGACGTCAGTGAGACCAACACACACCGGGATAGGGTTGGGAATCCAAAATCAATTCCAATTCTGGGAACTGGAATACAATAGTTAAGATTAAAATTTCGATTGATTCCTTTGTGAGCATTTTAAACCATTCAAGCGCGGGAGACTGCTGTGTTCTGTCCTCGTGTGTATCAGTGTGTGGAACTTCTTAAAGTGACAAGCACTCATATTCCTGCCATCTCAATTACACTAATCACACAACAGAAGAGAAAATGCACTAGTTCATGACTGATTACACACACACACGAAGACGAGGAGGACTCAGCCTGTCTGCTGAAGCCGACACCAGACGCCTGCAGTCGCTGCTGAAGCTCAGAGCCGTGACGACCTCTGTCAGAGAGAACAGCCAATCAGCACCAGAGTTCACACAGAAGAGTCACCGAGAGTCTCACCTCACCTGAGTGTACGAACCCGGCGGGCCACACACTCTCCGGTACGGAAAGTCCAACAGGCTGATGCTCTTATTGGAGCAGCTGGTGGCCACATACTGACCCGACGGATCCATCCGAACCTGCAAACACTCAGACATGAGCTGCATTTGAGTGATAATGTTCTCTGAGTGCCACTTATGTTACGCTTCCATTTTGACAGGCGTGCTGAATTCAAGAGTGCTATGATGGTGTAAGAGCTCATTTAACATTGAACATGTAGCAAGAATCAGCCGGTCTGACCTTCAGCAAACTGCCGTCTTCAGTCTGCGAGCCTTTAAAAGATCTCTTCTGTTCTACCGCTGCTGATGTTAATCACTCTAGGACACACACAGAGTTTAATGAACACAGGACTGTGTCGGCACCTCATCCTCTTCTCTGATTGGCTCCTGCGCTCACCTGACGTTACGGTCCTGACAGCCGACGGCTGCATACTTGCAGGAGGGATCCACGTCCATGTCAGTGGGAGTCGTTTCCGAACCACATGATGCGTCTGTTTGAATGCGGTTCCTCTGACAGTCTAAACAAACCAGGGTTAATATGTAAGCAATAAGGTCCAAAGCTTAAGACTGTTACTTATTCACGATACAGCACTTGCCTCGAGTCTCTTATTGCTTTTATAAAACGGTTGCCACACAATATTTAAGTAAAAAACAATGTTAGTGCAACTTTCTTGAAGTAAAATCACTAAAAGCCTACCTTCCGCTGGAAAAAATAGTCCACGAGTGTGAACAGCAACAACGTTCCAGTGTGTAAAATGCATGAAAGCTCAAATAAAAACAACATAGAACCACAGTGTTGCGCAGCGATCGATAGAACCGTTGGGTGAAGCGGTCAGTAGCCAGTGTTTTATTCGTGAATAAAGCACAGCTCTTGACCAATCAGAATCAAGGATTCAGAGACTAACCGTTTTATAAAGTCAACTAAAACCATAAATCTCTCACAACTTGAAATAAAAATTGATTGATCAGGAAGTGAGACTGAATTACTAATTTTAGTTCAAAATCACTTCTCTTCTTTTAGGAGACAAAAACTCTGTTTATCTTTGATCTGTGAAAATGTTACATCCACAAACAGCTTTATGAACACTATACACACTATATGAAAGATAATATCCGTAAAGCACAATAACTCACCCTGTGTGCGGTTTGGATGTACAGACTCTTATCCGCTCCGCAGCTGATGATCCTCAACCTCCCGTCACTGGCTACACACACACACACACACACACACCTGTTTGTACGGCTCAAGCACTGAAAACTCATTTCATCTTAATTCTAAGTCACTCTGAATTCAAATCATGTTTCACACCGGCTCAGTAGCGAGCTTCTTGGATGTTTGCTTTGCATATATACTCTGTAATGTGAAGAATAAACCGACTCTCACCGGCGAAGCGTACAGACGAGACGGAGGACGAGTGCTCATCCAGAGTCTGAAGCAGACTGTAGTCTTCCTCAACATCCAGCACGTGGATCAGCCGGTCTCGGAGCCCCGCTGTGGCCAGCAGATTCATGCCTGTCTCACACACACACACACTCACTCAGGTCTGCAGGGAAACACTGGGCTCTGGGAAAGCTACAGTGGATGGATGGACACACACCTGTGTGAGGAGCCGGAGTATTCCAGACACAAGATCTCAGAGTCATGCGCTTCAGCTTTCAATATCTCCTTCATACACGTCAGGTCATGGATCCTGCAAACACAGCATCATAATCCATTTTAAATAATTCAACAGTGATTATTACATAATTATTAAATCAATTAAAGCTGCAAGCAGCGAATCAAAAATGGCCCTCGCAGTAATGTAATGATAATAAATATAGGAGGACTATGTCAAAGGATTTGTATTTGCACACTTCCTGCTACCAGCAGATGGCGCTATTGCTATAACCAAATATGAGCATAGTCATGTGTTCAGGACAGGACTCTTATCAAACATGTGAAGTTTGGGGCAGATTGGACATTGTATGCCTGAGTTACTGCAGGCTGTCTGTGGTTGCCTAGCAACATCAGAACTGCAAGCAATATTGAACTATATGACATATTCATGCACAAATCACCAAAAGGCTGAAATTGGGTGTACATTTGTCAGGCCGCCAAGGGCATACCCTTCAACGAAAACTCAAGATCTTTGCAATTTAACATCACAAATAACTTAAGGTTTCACTCACCAAATTTGAAGAAGATCAGATCAAAACTGTAGGAGGAGTTCATTCAAGTACAACATCAGGAAATTGCAAAAATTGCACAAAATCTACGAGGAAGTTCAAAATAGCTGACTTCCTGTTTTGTTTAGGGCTATGCTCCAAGAGATTAAGTATTGGGTCATAACATGTATGTACCAAATTTACGTAGAGCGGGGCAAAATGTGGGGGCAATAATTTAAAGGGGGGGTTGACTGCTCTTTTTCTTTGCATGATTGTGTTTATGGGGTGCAATATAACATGTATCCGTGGTTTTTCTTTCTTAAAAAGTCTTATTTTTCATAAATTTCACCTTTATTGGTCAGCCGCGCTCTCCTCTGTACCCTGAACGAGCGGTTCACTTCCTGAGTCTATGAAAACACTCCCTCAGAACCACGTAGTGGGCAGCTCAGGTTGGTTAGTTAGGGCCGGTGTGTTGTGATTGGCTAAACAGTCGCTCACGGTCTCACGGAAGGTTCAACGCCCATGACCTTTACGGGCGAAACGGAGCATGCTAAAGGTGGATACCATAGACGGTGGATACACGTAAATAATGATGTCGAGACTGCAGTATCAGAGGCACGAGAAAAGCCGGATGGAATAGAGTAAGCAGAACCTCACCACACGCGGCTCTTAATCAAAGGTTTCTGAATGATAATTTGCTAAATTTTTTAACTTTATACACGTTTGTTTTACACAAATAGCATCTGACTGGCAACAATAGCAACTGACTGGCTACTAATGTTAAACACAAACAGCGTTGTCAAGTTTATACATTCTAATCAAATCGAAAATAAAGACAAAGCATATATACATGAAAAATACATTCACAACGTTAGTACTTCAGGACAGGACATAATGTTCGTATGCATTTGCCATAGACACAATAGCATAACTAGTAGCCCATAAAGCCTCACAAAGCCAGCGCTGGCATTTAAAAAAAAATAAAACAACGCTACGTACGGGAATTATACATGCAAATACATTTAAAATTATGAAGTCTTAGCCTACTTACAGGCTGTGGCCCAACAACTGCTGCCTCTTGTTTTAAAGTTGGATCTGCTTCATGTTTTAGAAACAGTTTCTCGTTCGAATCCGAGTGTTGAATTCAGTGGAGATTCTGGAAGCTGTCTTCCGTAAAATGCACAGCACAGAGAGCTAGATTACGATCATCACTTTCAGGAATATAATCAAACATAAATGGTATCCATTGTTGTCGAAGTATAGCGTCCGTGGGAAGCTCAAACACAGAAGACCTGACAGCTCTGCTTACACTGAACTTTCAGCGCTGCAACTTTGCAGATACTGTTCATGCACCAACAGCAACATTACACACTATTTAAAATCCAAAAAGTGAAATTGCAGTCAACCCCCCTTTAAAGAATTTGCCCCACCCCAATTTTGAAAACCATATCACACGTAAATTTTCACCACTTCTGAAGCATGATGATTCGTGCAAACTTTCATGAGTTTGAGCATGTTTAGGACCTCTAAAAAGCGATTCTTTTAAGAGAAGAAGAATAATATTAAACAGAGCAAAAACAATAGGGTCCTCACACCATCGATGCTGCGGGGCCCTAATACATTAATTATAAATACTTTATTCATAAATAAAGTTCAATAATAAAGATTAAACAAACAAATAAATGAATGCATAAACACATGACCACCCATATGATCACCCGTACCTCAGTGTGCCGCTTCGGTCTCCGGACGCAGGTGTCTCCCATCAGGACTGACGCTGATGCTTCTGATGCCGCTCGAGCTGTCGGTGACTGCAGTTCCCTCCGCGTCCAGCAGGGCGGCCGGTGTCGTCGCTCATGTGAGGGACGTGAAGAAGATCCTGAGAGAGGAGGAGTCAGTCCGTCAGTCATCAGAAACACCAGCATCACAACACTCGACGTTTCGAGAACTCGCGTAGCTCCGGCGTTCGCAGACTGGCGCCATCAGCTCGTTCGGAGACTCGCCGTCAGCTCGGCGTCTCGAGACTCGCGCGGTCAGCTTAGGCGTTCAGAGAGACTGGCGTCAGCTACTGGCGTACAGAGACTCGCGTCAGCTCGGCGTTCGGAGACTCGCGTCAGCTCGGCGTCTAGAGACTCGCGTCACTGCTGACGTTCAGAGACTCGCAGTAGCTCGGCCGTTCAGAGACTTCGCGTAGCGTCAACGTTCAGAGACTGTGCCATAGCTGGCGTTCAAGACTCGCCAGTAGCTGGCGTTCAGAGGTTCGCCGTAGCTGGCAATTTCAGAGACTCGCCATCAGCTGGCATTCAAGACTCGCCGTAGCTGGCATCAGAGACTGCGCCATAGCTCGCGTCAGAGACTCGCCGTAGCTCGACGTTCAGAGACTCAGCGTAGCTGGCATTTCAGAGCTCGCCATAAGCTCGGCATTTTCAGAGACTCGCAGTAGCTCGGCGTTCAGAGTGACGTCAGCTAGCCTCGGCTTGCAAGTATCTGCCGTCAGCTCAGCGTTCAGAGCTTCGCCATAGCTGGCGTTCAGAGACTCGCCGTAGCTGAGCGTCGAGACTGCGCGTAGCTCGACGTTCAGAGACTCACGTCAGCTCAGCAGTTCAGAGACTGCGTCAGCCCGGCGCTCAGAGCTCACGTCACTCAGCGTACAGAGACTCGCGTAGCTTCGCGTCAGAGACTCGCGTCAGCTCGGCGCTCAGAGACTCAGCGTACCCAGCGCTACAGAGACTCACGTCACTCGGCGTACAGAGACTCGGCGTCACTGGCGTTCAGAGACTCGCGTCAGCCCAGCGTTCGAGACTCACGTCACTTCGCGTACAGAGCTGACGTCACTCGGCGTTCAAGAGACTCACGTCACTCGCGTTCAAGACTGGCGTCAGCTCGGCGTCAGAGACTCGCCATCACTCGGCGTCAGAGCTCACGCAGTCACTCGGCGTTCAGACTCACGTAGCTCGCGGTCGAGACTCGCGTAGCTCAGCGTTCGGAGACTCGCCGTAGCTAGACGTCGGGAGTTGGCGTAGCTCAACGTCAGAGCTCACGTCACTGGCGTACAAGACTCACGTCAGCTCGCGTTCGAGACTCACGTAGCTCGCGTTCAAGACTCACGTCACTGCGCGTTCAGAGACTCACGTAGCTCAGCGTCGGAGACTCGCGCGTGGCTCAGCGTTCAGAGACTCACCGTACTCGGCGTTCAGAGACTCACAGTGCACTCGGCGTTCAGAGACTCACGATCACTCAGCGTTCAGAGACTCGCCGTAGCTCAGCGTTCAGGACTCGCGTCAGCTGCAGCGTACAGAGCTCAGCAGTAGCTGAGCGTTCAGAGACTCGCGTAGCACCCAACGCTCAGAGACTCGCGTAGCCCAGCGCCTCGGAGACTCACGTACTCGCGTAGGAGACTCGCGTCAGCTCGGCGTTCGACTCACGTCAGCTCGGCGTTCGAGACTCACGTCGGCTCGCTGTCAGAGACCGCGTCACGTCGTACAGAGACTCACGGTCACGCTCGCGCAGAGACTCGCCGTACTCGGCGTTCAGAGCTCGCGTCACCCAGCGCTCGGAGACTCACGTCACTCGCGTACAGAGCTCAGCGTCAGCTCGCCGTTCGAGACTCACGTCACTCGCGTTCAGAGACTCACGTCACTCGCGTTCGAGACTCGCGTCAGCTCAGCGTTCAGAGACTCGCGTCAGCTCGACGTTCAGAGACTCGCGTCACTCGCGTTCGAGACTCGCGTCACTCAGCGTACAGAGACTCGCGTCACTCGGCGTTCAGGAGACTCGCGTCAGCTCGGCGTTCAGAGACTCGCGTCACCCAGCGCTCAGAGACTCACTGTCACTCGGCGTTCAGAGACTCGCGTCACTCGGCGTCGAAGACTCGCATCACTCAGCGTTCAGAGACTCGCGTCACTCAGCGTACAGAGACTCGCGTCACTCGGCGTTCAGAGACTCGCGTCAGCTCGGCGCTCAGAGACCGCTGCCACCCGGCGCTCAGAGACTCACGTTCTCAGCGTTCAGAGACTCGCGTCACTCGGCGTTCAGAGACTCGCATCACTCAGCGTTCAGAGACTCGCGTCACTCGGCGTTCAGAGACTCGCGTCACTCGGCGTTCAGAGACTCGCGTCACTCAGCGTTTAGAGACTCGCGTCACTCAGCGTTCAGAGACTCGCGTCACTCAGCGTTCAGAGACTCACGTTACTCAATGGGCCAGCGCTGTGAGCGGCGTCTGATCTCCAGATACGGACGGTGCCGTCTGAAGAACATGAGAGCAGCGGCTCAGAGGAACCGAACATCTGGGAGCCGTCTGTGGGGAACATCTGGAACACAGTTTAGATCGGACAGCAGATGACCGTTACTGGAACAAACATTACACAGTCTTGTGATGTCTTGTAATTTGTAATATTTCACTGTTTTACAGTATTTTTAACGAAATAAAAGCAGCTTTGGTCAGCAGAAGAGCACCAGCGTAGCTCTACAAACACACACCTGCAGATCCCAAACACAGGCCGAGTGATACAGCGCAGAGTGAACTTTGCGCACCTTCTGCACATCTCGCACATCCCACACGTATAAACTGTGATCATTATACACACAGGACAGCCAGCGGTTCACAGGGTCAAAGGTCACCGCCACAGAGTCTGGGTAACGGGCATGAGGCTTTCTGCTGAACGGGTGAATAAAGAACAGAGATCAGATCAGATACATCTCGGGTTCAGATGGGTGGATGGATTTATGTATGGGTGGACTGGTGTGTTGGTTGATGGGAGAGTGGGTTGATGGCTGAGTGGGTTGGGTTGATGGGTGAGGGGATGAGTGGATGGATGGGTGGGCGGGCGAGCAGGTGGATAGATGGATGGGCGACAGAGTTGATGGGCAAGAGAGTTGATGGGTGATTGGGTGAGTGGGTGGATGGATGGGTGGGTTGATGGGCGTGTGTTGATGGGTGGATGGGTGAGTGGATGGGTAATGAATCACCTGGACTGTGTGACGCCAGACACCTCGATGCCCAGGTAATGTGGGCGTGGCAGAGAGCAGATGAAGTGCAGGTCCGACGGGCTGAAGACGCTTAGGGTTCCGTTGGCACACGCACAGAAGATCAGATCCTCGGTCACCGTCAGAGCATGAGCTGAACTCGTCTAAACACACAATCACGATTCTCACTGAACTCGTCTTCCATTCATCTCTCGAAATGCCCTGCCACTGAACTCACACAGCAGTCCTGATGAGGTGTGTGTGTTCTGACCTGCAGATGGACCCAGCGCTCCAGAACTCTCCGGCCGCTGAACTCACACAGCAGTCCTGATGAGGTGATGCAGAAGGTGCTGTCGGACTTTGGCCCGCGTCCACACGCCACACCACAGAAGAAGTTGTTCTGCATTTCCCCGAGGAGCGCAGAGCGGCCCATCAGCGGCACTGGCTGCAGAGCATCATGGGACGGTTCGTTAATGTTGTCGGTTTGCTGTGACCTCTCTATAAGGAGGGTCAAAGGTCATAGACGTACCTTATGAGAGTGTGAGGGTTCCAGATACCAGAAGCGGACGTGTCTGTTCCCCGGTGATCGAAGTGAGAGCCGTCCTCCGAGAAACGACACCGAAGTCACCTTACTGGACACCTTATTAGCAGCTAGCAGAGTGTGCTTCTGCAGGAGGACCAGAGAAAACCATGGGATGGAGCTCAGAGACGGGTGGATGGATGGGTGGGTGAGTGGATGGGTGGGTGAGTGGATGGGTGGGTGAGTGAGTGAGTGAGTGAGTGGATGGGTGGGTGGGTGGGTGGGTGGATGGATGGGTGGGTGGGTGGGTGGATGGGTGGATGGGTGGGTGGATGGATGGGTGGGTGAGTGGATGGGTGGATGGGTGGGTGGATGGATGGGTGGGTGGGTGGGTGGATGGGTGGATGGGTGGGTGGGTGGATGGGTGGGTGAGTGGATGGGTGGGTGAGTGGATGGATGGGTGGGTGGGTGGGTGAGTGGGTGGGTGGGTGGGTGGGTGGATGGGTGGGTGGGTGGGTGGGTGGATGGATGGGTGGGTGGGTGAGTGGATGGGTGGGTGAGTGGATGGGTGGGTGAGTGGGTGGGTGGGTGGATGGGTGGGTGGGTGGATGGATGGGTGGGTGAGTGGATGGTGGGAGGGATGGAAAGATTGATAGAAAGATGGATGGATGGATGGATTTGTGGGTGGATGGACGAATGGGTAACAGGGCATAACAGGTAATCAGTACCTTCCAGTCCCACAGGTTCAGGCTCATGTCGTGCTGTGATCCCACGCTCACGACGTATTTGCTGTTTGGGTGAAAACGCCACACAGGAGACGCTGTACTCGTGCTCTCAGTATTTCCGACACCAGCGTCCCCTCGGACACATCCCACACGCTCACAGCCGGGAGATGACCACTCTGAGGACGAAGAAATAGAGCAATGACGTAGAAATAGAGCAATGGCATAGAAACAGCGCAATTGTGTAGAAATAGCAAAATGCTGTAGAAATAGCAAAATGGCGTAGAAATAGCACAGTGGCGTAGAAATAGCACAGTGGCGTAGAAATAGCACAGTGGCGTAGAAATAGTGCAGTGGTGTAGAAATAGTGCAATTGTGTCGAAATAGCAAAATGGCGTATAAATGTAAAAATGGCGTATATATATGGCGTAATAATGGCGTAATGCTGTAGAAATAGCACAATGGCGAAAAAATGGCGTAATGGTGTGGAAATGGCGTAATGACGATGTAAGATATTCCTCCTGTTGAATAAAAAGTTGTATAAACAAGCTCATCCTATAATCCTCGTTCTCGGTGTGTGTGTGTGTGTGTGTGTGTGTGTGTGTGTGTGTGTGTGTGTGTGTGTGTGTGTGTGTGCAATGGAGCAGGACGACGGCCACCAGTGCCACTTCAGACTCACACACACACCACTGGGTTTGGGCAGTTTTACTGTGTGATGAATCATCATCATCATCTCATAATTATGATCATAAATGTATAAATATGAGGTCTGCTGTTTAAAACAAATAAAGAACCAGTGCAGGAGAATAGTTATTATGTGCAAACATCAGAAACTGTATATTTGTGCAGTGTGTGCATGTCTAATGTATCCAGATTTGAAGTGTGTGACGTATAAACACACACACCGACCCGATCACATGCGCTCATGTAAACACTACATCCAGAAGCAAGAGTCGTGTGTGTACACGTGGCCGCTGAGAACTAAACGTGTGATCCAGATCTCTCACCTCTCCAGTGACCAGAAACCGGCCGTCCGACGAGAAGGACAAAGTGCTGATGGCTTTCCTGAGTTGGAGACAATATTCACAACATGCATATTAAATTCATCTGTGTTTAGTGTGTGTGATGAAACCTGTTCTGAACACATGAGGCATTAAAGGGTAAATGTGTCTGAATGGCTTGTGTGTGTGTGTGTGTGTGTGTGTTTTCACCTGGATGAGCTGATGAGATGCTGTTGTGTGTTTTTGGCCGGGTTCAGTAACACAACAACACACCTGAATGACACACACACAAACATGTGCGTTCAATCCACAAGTTAACCAAGCTAACCAACCAATAAAACACGAGAAGAGGCTCACATGACACTGACAGACACTAACTCATGTCTTCAAGTTTGAGTTTAAAACAAGATCAGCCAATGAGGTCATAAAAATAATCTTAAAATCCCCCTGTGGTGTATATCCAGTGTTTAATGTTGTTTATGTGTGTGTATGTGGTGTGTTTAATCCGCTTTAACACACACATGTGTAGTTGATAAGTGGACAGCATT
>JAQIUQ010003278.1:0-22677 GCA_030378365.1 Hybognathus amarus
ATGCTTCAGTTTAGGGCTGCAACAACAGAATTCGATTAAATCGATTAAAATCGAATTTCTGAAATAGTTGGCAACGAATTACATTATCGAATTCGTTGCGTCGCGTGACACGGAAATGTTTGAATATATATATTTAAAAAAAAAAAGTTTGAGTTAGCAGCGCAGCACTCTCGGTCTCTCACGCACTGTCGCTCAATCGCGGAGTTCGCATTTGTCAAACGAGAGAGACCCGAGTGTGTCCGTGATGATCGCATCAGAGAGAGACCCGAGTGTGTCCGCGATGATTGCGCGTGAGAGAGAGACCGAGTGTGTCCGTGATGATTCGCTGCTGCGAGCAGATACTCGAGTGTGTTCGCGACCTGATTGCTGTGACGAGAGAGACTCGAGTGTGTCTGTGATGATCGCGCGCTGTGGCGCTCAGAGAGACGACCGAGTGTGTCCGTGATGATCGGTGAGAGAGAGACTCGAATGCGTCCGTGATGATCGCGCGCGCATCAGAGAGAGACCGAGATGGTGTCCGCGATGATCCGCGCGCACGTGAGAGTAGAGACCGAGTGTGTCCGTGACTGATCGTGCGAAGAGAGACCGAATGTGTCGCCATGATCGGCGTCGCGAGAGAAGCAGAGACCGAAGTGTGTCCGTGATGATCGCGCGAGAGAGAGACCGAGTGTGTCCGAGATCCTCACGCGGGAGCGAGACACTGAGAGAGTCTGTGATCACGAAAGAGAGATACCGAGTGTGTCCGAGATCGCTCACGCGGGAGTGAGAGACCGAGTGTGTCTGTGATCACGAGAGAGAGAGAGAACTCGAATGTGTCCGAGATCGCTCACGTGGGAGTGAGAGAAGTACCGTATGTGTCCGTGATCACGAGAGACCGAGTGTGTCCGGACGATCGTGTCGTGCGTTTGTCCGAGATCGCGCACGAGAGAGACCGAGTGTGTCTGAGCATTAGTAATTTGGTACATACTAGACATTCCAACGCATTCTCATCCCAAGGCGCCATATTTCGACACTTTTGCAAAAGCGTAAATATACAACGCACGGTACCCTTTAGCGCCAAATGAGACGGTTAAGTTTAGGTATGGGGTTGGGGTAGGGTTAGGCCACTAGGAGGCGCCTTCTGCCCGCTTTATTTTTACGTCTCATTTGGCGCTAAAGGGTACCCTGTGCCGCAAAGCGTTTGTATATGGCGCTTTGGGGATGAGAACGGGCTGACATTCTCTGATACTAGTAATACATAATTAGGCATATTATATAAGATATAAATAAAAACAACAATTAAATTCTTACCACTGAATTAGCAAACTGTGATTTGAATCAGATAGACTGATGAAAACACTTTCTTGTCTGTCCAAGTAGCCTACCACTACAAAGGGGAATATTTTTCCACAATTTGAAGCACTGAATTGTTCAAACTTCACTCTAAATGACTCACTGACTTCACTATATGCTCGGAAAGGATGAGCGGAAAAATACCTTACACCATAGGAGATGGTCAATCCATTGTATTTGATATATATTACTTTATATTGTATTTATATTTTATATTCATTGTATTTATAATTAATATTAGGATAAACTAGAGATATTATCTATTATTACCTAGGTAAAATGATCATAAGTGCATTTGCTTGTTAAAAAGTTTCAAACATTTTGTTAAAGATTATAACATCTTTGACAAAAACACAACACAAGTTTGTGAGTGTGAGTTTGTGAGTGTGTGGTGCGAGTGTGGTGTAGAGAACAAGTTCTGACGTTCAAACAAATCCTGTTAAGTTTTCTGATTTGTATTTTTCTGTATTTTTTTAAATCAATTTATTGTTCTGACAGCTCAGGCCCCTTTAAAAAAGAAAATATACATCTTTTTGTGCACTTTATTTTTTAAAAAGCCTATATATTTGGCAGATGTAAAGCATACATGTGTATGTTTTTTGTTAGTCCATTTTTTTGCACTGGATCACTGAATTTGCACCTTTTAGTTCTGTTTTTTAATAAAGGATTGGAAATTAATGTTTTTTTTTATCCGATTCTATCGATTAATCGACAAATTAATCGATCGATTATTAAAATAATCGTTAGTTGCAGCCCTACTTCAGTTGTTTCCTCTTCATGGGTCGACCTTTCAGCCAGTTTTGACTTATATGCTGTTTAATGTCTGATGATCGCATTATTTTGTGCACAAGCAATGCTTCTATCTCGTTTCTGCTTTTCTTTCGCCTGCGACTCGGTACTCTTTCAGAAGATGCGTTATAGCAGCCCCTACGCATAATAGTGAAAACACAGAAAGCCGCAATCTTCATTCAATGGCTTGAAAGGGTTAATATAGTGCATTTGTGTATGTATTATCTTTCATAGAGTGTGGATGCATGTGTGTAATCTGTGTGTTGTCCAGAGTGAGGATGTTTGGCTAGAAGCCGCCCGGCTGCAGCCTGGAGACACGGCGAAGGCAGTGGTTGCCCAGGCGGTGCGTCACCTCCCTCAGTCTGTGCGCATCTATATCAGAGCGGCGGAGCTGGAGACGGACATCAGGGCCAAGAAACGAGTGCTCAGGAAAGGTCAGTGTCTCTCTCTGCCTGTCTCTCTTCTATTCCTCTTCAGCTTTCTCTTTCCACAGTCGCCTCCTCTTCTTTCTGCCTGCATACCTGTGTGACAGAGACGGATGAATCGTTAGCTATGTTTGAAAGCTCTATCAGTCTCAGCTTGTTAAAACATCCTGAATCTCCTCCTTATAATACCAGATATCTCTAAACTGGCTGGGCGGGACTACTTCATCAATGTCTCCAGCGTGATTAGCATGTTAACTCTATAAAGCAATGTGCTTTAAGTGAGGTAATTAGTGTCATTAAAAATCCTGATGCGCTGTCATTTAAGTTCCAGTTTGATGGTTATTCATGTTGTGGTTTACATGGTGTTTGGAAGTAATGGATTTTGTGCTTTCTGGAGAAAATTAAAGGTTTTACTTCCCCATGCAGATGCCAGGCTGTTAGGGGATACTTTAATTACAGGGGTAACCACTGTATTTCTGCTTTTTTTTTTTTTTTTTCTGCAAATGGAAATAAAATAAAATTTAAAGGGGACAAATCATGCAAAATCCACTTTTTTAGCCCTTAAATGCATTTTGTTGTAGATTTGGAGTGTTTTATAAGTACAGAAAAGATGAAATTATCCTCTTCAGGTGCTTCGTTTATATCTTTATTTTCTGTTTTGGTCATATTTTTCAACCTGTTCAGATTTTTCCTGTTGTCTATGACGTTTTTTTAGCAAGTACGTCACCGTATTTGCAGCGGAACTGACAAATAAGGACATCGATCTACCGGTCCAACACTGACGAGCAATCCGCCATTATTATTTCTCGCTCCGATTTTGTAGTCCAAGCTCAATGATGCAGAAGTTACGAGAGGGCTAGTCAAAATGTTCGGTTGTTGGATGTAGTGACCTGAAGCACTTCAAGGATCTAACAACCTCCGCCAGTATACAGAAGGGTTTGCACGATCGACTTCTATCATTTAGCTGCTGTGTTTCCTGATGCTTTCTAAACGTTAAGTTATCGTATTATTATCAATACAGATTTTTAGTGGTAAGATCAGACCGCAGTCATTTATCTTGTCAGTGTGCTTGTTTTAACAAGAGAAATAGTCGACTTTCACTAATAACACAACATAGTTAACTTACATACCTGCCTCCATATGAAGACGGTTCGTCGTCATCATCTTTTCAAATCGCTCGCTCTGGCTCGAAATATGTAAGGCTTGGTGGACAAGTCTTCCGTTGTTGACATTTTGTTAACGTGTGAATAAAAATGTTCTTTGAAGCTAAAGTAGTCGTATCTCTCATCAAACTACAATAATGGCCAAAACACGGAGAGTTGAACCTGAGTTGACCTGACCGTGAACTCAGCGACCTGGAGAGCGCGGCGGGGTAAGACGGTACGCCTTTTTCCTCTATTTTCTCATAACTCTATTTTTCCTATTCTACCGATAGGCTTAAATGTATGTATTTGTGCATAGATGTTACAGGGATTTTGGCTAAGAAACACAAGTCTGTCAACATGATCTGGCTTTAGGGAGGTCCGCAAGCAAGTAACGACATTCCCCCTCAGCACTAAAAGTGCTCTCTCTGAGGAGAACTTGTGGCTGGTATGCACAAGTATTTCTTAGCCACTTTTGAAAGCCTTTTGGGTCGACCTTTTCATTTTAGTGGGTTGCCCTCACTATTCAGGTTGCATGACTAAGTAAGTCTGCTGCTCAGGAGCTACACTTAGTTCCTGTTTGTCAGGTGGCGAGGCTTGTTCAGTAGTTTTATAGTAGCTTCCTATCGTCATCTTTTTCTTTGGAGCGCATCCAGTGTCAGCATCCTTACTCTGTGTTTTCTTCTGGTGGTTCTGGGAAGGACATCTACAAACAAATGTCGAAGAAAACAAGAGAAGTAGGAGATTTATTATTTTTATTTTTTATTGGAGGGAAAAGCAGTGAAATCGGTTTTGGTGAATAAAACAGCAACTGACCCTAATGATTGTGTCTAGGTCAAGAAGTCTTAAAATATCAGATAATTTGAACTACTTTGACATGGAAAGGTCAGTTCAGATTTCCAAAAAATGTTTATGAATTATTTCATGAGAAAGAAAAAAAGAAAAGATTAAGTGCACTTTTTATTTAAAAAAAAATTCACTTCCATGGTACCGTTTTTATTTATTATCTGCATGTCTTGACAGCGCTGGAAAATGTGTCGAAGTCGGTGCGTTGTGTGAAGACCGCTGTCTGAGCTGGAGGAGCCAGAGGATGCAAGAATCATGTTGAGCAGAGCAGTTCGAGTGCTGTCCTACCAGTGTCGAGGTACACACACACGTACATCTTTCTTGTGAGGACATTCATTGACACAATGCAATCTCTAGCTCCTTACCCCAACCCTACCCCTCACCACTAAGTGCCTAACCTGAACCCTTAACCTAAACCTACCCTTAACCTAACTATAACATTATCCCGTAAACCAAAGTCTTGACCCCCAAACAGACCTTCAAAATGTTCTCAGAAAGTGAGGACCATCCAAAGTAGTCTCACTTTACTCTGTCCTGAATCAAACTGGGGCCGGTTGCATAAACTGTTTAGACTAGTCTTACAATTAAAACATTATTTTTTGTTCTTTAAAAATGTTCATAGCTTCTTTTTTTTCTTCTTTTTTTAAAATCTGTTACATAAAAATGCAGATTAAGCTTAATCTGGTACCAAAAACTAAAGGTGCGTTCCATTCGATTTAAGTGGACTGCGAAGTGGACTTCACAGGGTATTTCACCATCTTAAAGAGTGCTATATGGAACTTTCCCCCAAAAATAAACTTAACAAAATCCGTTTTATTTTACCATTTATGAATCAAACATCTCCTGATGAGCATACTGACACCTTGTCCGCGCACAGTGGGTGCATCTATTCGCCTGTATCCTATTTTTAATATTTTCTTTCGGGTCCGAATTTTCCCGCGTTGTCTGCGGATGTGACGTCAAGCGCGTTCATGTTATACGTTTCCGATCACTCTGCTAACACCGCTAGTCAGCAAGTAGCCTACACTCGAGTCGCAAGCAGAACACTTATCTCAAACAATATATGTATTTGACTGTTCTTACCTCTGTAAACATAATGCTGACCTCCATGTAGCGGATGACGTGTGCACTGTGCACGTACGAGTGCGCGCGGCGAGCAGAAAGGAAGAGCAGTTCTGTTTTTGGGCCACATGGTGTCAGTCGCGAGTTTAATTTTTAGGAAAACGCATGTAGCCTCTTTAAGTGAGATTCCAATTCGAAGGGAACGAACATGTTCAGTTCGAAGGGCACTGCAAACGGTGTAGGGAATGAGGGAATATCGAGACATCACTTCAGAGGAAGTCAATGAAGTCAACTTCAACTGATATACCGTATTCAGGGAGTAGGGAGCAGTGAACACTTGTATAGACGCTTTCAGCAGTGACAACATAAACAAACGGTTCTGCGCATGTGCATAAAACTGGCCCAAACTTAACTTCCGGCAAACTAGCGCAGACAATCCATAACAAGTAAATAACCATAGTAGCTGGTATTTCTTGACAGTCAAAGAAAAAAAATGTTACCTGGCCAAACTGAAATGTGACACTACCAGACCCGTTGAACAAAAATAGGAGACAAGATGTTTTTCTACCGACGTGTCTGATTTACCGCAGTGTTAAAAACTGTGGCGAGCGCGGCGGACGAGGCTTTAGGTGAACATATCTCTCCTTATTAGCTTCTTACATGCTTGCTAACCTTTTTTTAAGGCGGGTCTCCACATGACAGCATGTTGGATGGATCTGTGCAGCGTTATGATACATTCTGCTCCGCTGTTAATGTGTTTGTGTGAGAGAGAGAGAGAGAGAGAGAGAGGGAGGGAGCGAGCGTGCGAATATGCGCTGCACGCAACTCTGCAGTCAAATACAACTTTTCCCATCTTAAATTGTAAAAAACCCGGAAATCAATATGTGGCGGTCAGCGCTGATAATGTAGTGGGCTGCCACTAATAAATGCATGGGAAACACTGTACCGGATACTCGGATAAACCTAGCTATTTTAATACCGCCGTCTCCCTCTTTGTTAGGAAACCTTAACGTTTTTTTTGTTTTTTTTTTTAATTGCGTTTGCTCCCAAGGTCAGGTTGCATCCCACAGCTCAACAACCTGTTCATCACCTTAACTTTCACTGCATTTGCAGTCAATGCCGTATTATCCAATAAACAGTATAAACTAACAGAACGGAAGTTAACTTTGGGCCAGCTCATCACCATGGCAACGCGTCTGATGAAAGCGTCTATAGAGCTGGTAAGTCCCGCCCATCCGTAAAACTCCAAGTGGACCTCTAGGTTGAAAAAGCGTCAATGCAAGTGAATGAGAGAAAATAATTATTTTCTGATCCCGTTTGAATTGTGCCATGAATGTAACATATGTTGTCTGTGAATTTTTTATATAATTTCTCATGTAACAAGTTTGACAGTTTATTGTATGATTCTTTGGCTAGCAGTTGTGGAATAGACATAACGAGAAAGACTACACGTCCCATATGTGACGTCGCCGCTTAACACATTTTCCCTCCACAAATCACGGTTTTCACCACGCTCAACTAGTTAGTCCTCTCCCTGAAAGAAGGCGGTGAAGTGCACCAAAGTCACAGGCATGTTTAGCGGGATCCGTGTGCTAGTGAGGGTGATGTATATCAAACACGTCGAGAGTTGTAGTCCACAAAGTGCTCTCACACAAAGTCTAACCGTATGAAAATTCTACAAGCTAAATTGTAGCATTCTTTACACGAAACATTATATAAAAAATTCACAGACAACATATGTTACATTCATTGCAAAATTCAAACGGGATTAGAAAATAATTATTTTCTCTCATTCACTTGCACTGACGGTTTTTCAACCTAGAGGTCCAGCGGGGTTAGCTGAAGGGGCGGGACTTACCAGCTCTATAGGGACCCTGTCGAATGGAACGCACTCTGTAAGACCGACTGCCGCTGTATGAACTGCTAGTGGGTCACACTAGAACTTAAAGGGATACTCCACCGTCTTTCATGTTAAACTGTTGTTCCCAATTAAGACGAGTCTATGCATACCTCTCGCCTCAGTGTGTGCACTTAATCGCTCTGTCTTTCCGCAAAACTTTGTTAGCAATTGGCTTAGCCCAGTTCATTCAATTTGGGTCAAAAAGAGAAGTGACCAAACACCTCCACCGTTCCTGGTATTTAAATACAGTTACACGAGTAGTGTAACTCAACCTAGGATGGTGACACAAGTCCTCTCAGTGGGGTCCGGACAATCATCGACTCATTTTGCCAGCTAATCATTAAGTTTGGAATGATTATTCAGCTTTTTCAATTAGTTAAAACATTGAGTTATACATATTCTTACTAGAATATAAAAAAAGAAAATCAGTTCAGCTTTTGAAATAGTGGTTTAAATGAACTTAAAGCCAACTAAACAGGTCATTCTCTAAGTTTAACTCACAAATGCTCTCTAAGCATTGTTTAATAAGCCCACTGCTTTTCATAGAACTGAAACAGAAAAAGGGTCATTACTTCAGGACACAAAAAGGGTAAAATATTAATCTGCAAACCATTATTAAAGATATAAAATTACAATAGTTTTTTTTTACATGAGAATTGAGCTGACAGAGATGTTCTCATTCACCTTTTAATTTACAGAATGAAAAAGAAAAAGTAACTGCCATGATATTATTCCTAACATCTCCTTTTGTAAGTCTTCATGATTATGGAACAAAATACAGGCAAGTAATAAGACTAATACCAAATAGTGTTACAATAATAAAAACAGCCCTCACTCCTAAGCTCAATCAAGCTTTATTCTATGCAAAATAAATCATCACATTACTGTAATTATATTATTATTGATGATAGTATTAATATTAATAGATATTGCACTACCTAATAAAGAGAATACGTTACCACTACAGTTAGCTCCATTCTTTAAGAACACGACTCTAATCCACACCGGCTCCTCTTGTGTAGGGGATGTTTCCTCTTTTAAGTGCTCCAACATGTTTGTTGTGCTCCCGTGAAAAGCAAGTTCTGCCTTGCATGTATTGCACATGACAGCATTGTTGGTTTTAAGTTTTATAAAACTTTGCCAAACCTTGCTAGTTCGAATTCGTTTGCACTCGTCATAATTCGCGCTGTTTTTTCTTTTACCGCACTTGCATTTATAAAGGGCTGCATTTACACTCTAGCGCCAAAGCGCCGTAGCGGTCAAATCGCGATATTGCACGCCCTTACATTAGGTCACGTGAGTATCAAACGACTACTCGACAACAAAGATATTTGTCGACAATTTTTTTTATTGCTGTGCCGTCAATATTGGATCTGACAGGAATTGTGCAACACACGGACTCTGGGTTCGAACATGTATGGGCGAATCCGGTTGCCATTTTACAACATTGGACGTTTTCCCTCACGTGTATCTACGGGTCGTGTGAGTTTGAAACTCATTATAATATGCAAAAACTGTTCTCCACTCGCAGCAGTGGGAGACGCTGTGCATGCTGTGCATTACTCCCAAGTCTTCAGTGCGATACGTCCTATAAAAATTGACCGTTTTTCAGGTAGGCTCACAACTTGGGTACAAAATAGCCTATTACTTATTCATTTTGATGTTTTGGAATGCAAAAACCAAGCGAAATTGTCATAAGTCGACCTCAGTCAACAATATAATAACATTTAAAAAGCCAGTTCATGACCCCTTTAAATTTTAACGCTTGAGAAGAAATTGCAACGTTTTATTTTGTGTCTTAGGGTCGAGTTACACTGCTTGTGTAACTGTTTTTAAATAGGGAAAATGTGGAGGTGTTTGATGAAACTGGGCTAAGCTAAAGACAAATACTGAAAAACCAGTGGAGCAATCCTTTAAGACACTCACTTCACATAATGGCTGTTAACTGCAACCGGCCCCTGTTCCTCACAAACACACACACACACACAATGATCTTCATCAGCCAAAACCCATAAACCTAATTATGGGCCATAAATCAGATTGCTCTAACAGTGTTTGTCCTTGTCCCCCGCAGCTCTGGCTGGCTCTGGCCCGATTAGAAACCTAATGAGAATGCCCGTCGCGTTCTGAACAAGGCCCGTGAAACATTTCCCACTGACCGGCATATCTGGGACCATCGCTGCCAAGCTGGAGGAGGCCAACGGCAACACACAGATGGTGGAGAAGATCATCGACAGAGCCATCACGCCTCCTGAGAGCCAACGGCGTGGAGATAAACTCGTAACAATGGATTCAGGTCTGATGAGCTAGTACTCATGTTCTCTGGCTTACTAACTACTTGTCACGTAGTATTTGTCAATGGGCTATATGCACGCATAAGTTACGCATTTGACGCAAGGATGCTTGCCAGTTTCTGGTTGTGGAGATTATAGCGGAGTAAATCTCGACGAAAACGGGATCATGGCAGAGTCTTCATGATTACTGTCCTCCCGCCTTCTAAACGAAATGTACATACCGTTTAGTATGTAATTCATATATAGTCATGTTCATTTAATATAATTTTAAAAAGAACAGTAAACACAACGAGGGGTGTCTGTTTCATTTGTTTTTGTGACTTACGTTTCTTTAGTGTAACCATGGAGTATAAAATTCAATATGAATTCCGGTATTGCATTGGACTTACGATCGCGGAAGTTATCGAGCATCCTTAAACCTTCACCGAAAATACCGCGTGCATAGAGCCCATTAAAGCTATTATCGGAGTTTTTTAAGCTACACTGTGTGATTTTTATATTTTTAAAAGGTATATGACCATCCAGTGAATATTAGTTTCTGTTCCTCTCAATTCCAATTTTGCTTTTAACTCCTACGGTGGTCAATGTAGTCCAAGATTAACATGGCTTCCAGTTCGACCTCGTCCATGAATGTTAACTCGAACGAAATGCGAAAGGCGAAGCTTGAATTAACGGGTATGTCCCTCTTTGGCTAATGTACTTTCAAGATGGAGGGGCAACATGGTCGACGACATTACCCGGATGTATTTTCAATGGCATGTTATACACTCACGAGAATACTTTATTACTTGAATGAAGTAAATATACATTAATGAGCACATATATTTTAAATAACTAAGTGTTTTTAGCTAAGAATAAACTAAGAGTTACACAGTGTAGCTTTAAAGAAAAAGAAAAAGTGAAAAATGCAATGGATATTCCAGTCAGGATTGAGTTAAATTTCTCAGTTATGCTGCTTTTCCTGATCCGAGCAAGTATTTAAATGCTTCTCGCGCAGGCAATGTCAGAGTGTTGATTTGTTACTGATGTCTGTTTTGCTGATCCCGTCTCAGGATGCAGAGGAGTGTGATAAGGCTGGCAGCGTGGCCACATGTCAGGCTGTGATCAGAGCTGTGATTGGAATTGGCATTGAGGAGGAGGACTGCAAACACACATGGATGGAGGACGCAGACAGTGTAAACATCCTCTCACCTTCACGCGCCCACATTCTGTTTTCAATCAGCACCACATATTTGTTTACTACAACCATTTATGATGCAATATTGCAAGATTTTCAACAGTACTATGGCTAAACTCCACAGCTGGATGTGATTACTGTGAGATCTGATGGTGATTGGCTGTTGTTTTTGCTGTAGTGTGTGTCTCATGGAGCTGTCGAGTGCGCTCGTGCCATCTACGCTCATGCGCTCCAGGTCTTTCCCAGCAAGAAGAGCGTCTGGCTGAGGGCCGCTTACTTTGAGAAGAACAACGGTACACGGTGAGAAATACTCACTTTCTCTTCAAGTCTTACTGGCTGAACTGAATTTCAATCAGCATTCATTGGTTCTGTGCGGGCGTTCGCACGCAAGCACCATGGATACACTTGTGTTTGCCCACTTGTATTTGTTCTAGACCATTAGATTGATTTAAACTGATTTGAATGTCTTTCTCCCAGAGAGTCGTTGGAGGCTCTGTTACAGAGGGCCGTTGCTCACTGTCCCAAGGCTGAGGTGTTATGGCTCATGGGTGCTAAATCTAAATGGCTGGCCGGAGACGTTCCTGCTGCCAGAAGTATCCTTGCTTTGGCTTTCCAGGTGAGTGCCGCCCCCGTTGGCTTCTTCGAGATTCATGACTACATAATTAGTGGCAAGTGTTACTATTTTTATTACATATAATTAACACCATTGCATTGTAATCACGATGCAGCTGCACAACATGCACTTATCTGTACAAAAGTAATTCACTAAATACTTGTAAAGAATATTGTAGAATCAACTGACTTTTTTTATTTTAAAGCCATTTTTAATTGACAACAAATAGAAATATCATTATTAGATATTTTTTTTTTAAGTCGAATTCTCTAAATGCTCACAGAGGCTGTTTATTAGAATATATATATATATATATATATATATATATATATAGGGCTGTGCAAAGATGAATTGCGATTAATCGCATCCAACATAAAAGTTTGTGTTTACATAATATATTTGTGTGTGCGTGTATAATTATTTTGTATATATAAATACACACACACATGCATGCATATATTTAAGAAAATGTGTTAATCATATATAAAATATTTATATGTCAAATAGGTTGTGTGTGTGTATAGTATTTCTGGCAAATCATTCATAAATATATACATGCATGCATATGTATTATGTATATATACAAAATAATTATGAACAGCACACACATATTTATTATGTAAACACAAACTTTTATTTTGGATGCGATTAATCGCAATTAGTTTTTGCACAGCCCTAATAAATATAAAAATATATATATATATATATATATATATATATGTACATATATACATATATACATATATATACATATATACATATATATATACATATATACATATATACATATATATATATATATATATATATATATATATATATATATATATATATATATATATATATATATATATACACACACATACATACATACATACATATACACTACCGGTCAAAAGTTTAAGATTCGGTAAGATTTTTTATGTTTTTAAAAGAAGTCTCTTCTGCTCACCAAGGCTGCAATTTTTTTGATAAAAAAATACACAAAAAACACAGTAATATTGTGAAATATTATGACAATTTAAAATGACTTTTTATGTTAATATATATTAAAATGTAATTTATTCCTCTGAAAAAGCTGAATTTTCAGCATCATTACTCCAGTCTTCAGTGTCACATTATCCTTCACAAATCACTCTAATATGATGATTTTATGCTCCAAAAGCATGATTATTATCCATGTTGAAAACAGTTTTTTACATTTTATTTCAGGATTCTTTGATGAATAGAAAGTTCAAAGAACAGCATTTATTTAATTAGAATCTTTTCTAACATTATTAATGTCTTTACTGTAACTTTTGATCAATGTAACTCATCCTTGATGAATAGAAGTATTGATTTCTTATTTATTTCCCCCAAAAATAAAATACAAATTCTTACTGACCCCAAACTTTTTAAAGGGTAGTGTTTAATGTAACAAAAGCTTTTCATTTCAGATAAAAGCTGTTCTTTTGAACTTTCTATTCATCAAAGAATCCTGAAATAAAAATGTAAAAACCTGTTTTCAACATGGATAATAATCATACATGTTTTTGGAGCATAAAATCATCATATTAGATTGATTTGTGAAGGATCATGTGACACTGAAAGACTGGAGTGAATGATGCTGAAAATTCAGTAGGAATAAATTACATTTTAATAATATATTAACATAAAAAAGTCATTTTAAATTGTCATAATATTTTACAATATTACTGTGTTTTTTGTGTATTTTTTATCATAAAATTGGAGCCTTGGTCGCAAGTCATTAACAAAAAATTTTACCGAATCTTAAACTTTTGACCGGTTGTGTGTGTGTATATATATATATATATATATATATATATATATATATATATATATATATATATACACACACACACACACACACACACACACACACACACACACACACACACACACACACACACACACACACACACACACACACACACATATGTAGGGGTGTACGATTTTTGAACCGAACCAAAAAACCGCCAATACTGAACTCATCAATTCGAATCGTTGATAGACTGCTCATTGTGCTACCCAACACTGCCTCGCCCGCCCCTGCCACCCCGGCCCCGCCAGCCCGGCTCAATGGACTTCATGTCTTATGTACACAACGAATTCAGTTTAGTAGACAAACCACCATTAACACCAAATAACAAGCTCTGTGTTTTGTTACTTTCGATAACAAGCAAGGTGTAATCTTTCCAATTGTGTCTATTTGATCACGAAAATAAAACAATAAATGGCGTTTTGGCGCTCTTTGATGTGGCGTGACAGATCGCTGTGGGCTTACTATAGGCTCTCATTTCAAGCGGCAGCGCCACGCGCGAGTAAACGCGATCATCTCTTCCTCAGTTACAGAAAAGACACCTGAAGGTATGTTGAAAGATACAGTATACTTACTGAAAGGCATCATAACTTGTGTAATCGCTCAATCAGTGTTTTAGCCGCGAAAGACGTCAATAAAACAGCATAGCTTAGCTTGTCCTAGCATTATATTTACCTCAACAGGCAAGTGATTCAGTGTCCACAACTTCCTATAAATGAACTCTTGCACTGAAGAAATGCACTATGTATATTATATTTTGCTTAACCTGTTTATGATATCTTGATTATTTAATGTATGTTTAAATGTCTTTCATGAAAATTACAACTGTGTAAATTATTATATTTCAACAACAAATAAGAGTAAAAACAGAAGTTAATGCAAAAACTGCCTTATGTTCAGTTTACATGTTTTCATACAATGTGTTGTGTGTTGATTATTATATCTAAAAAATAAATAGCATCTGAATTTAGGTTAAAAGTCTACAACCTTTAATGTTATAGTAATGTGTGGCTCCCTATATAGTTTACAGCATAGCAGATTTTTTAAATCCTTGTGAAATGTTAAATTGTAATTGAATTAATTTAAAGACAAAGACCCTTTTTTTTCATTAAACCACTGGTAAAAAAAGAAGAAAAAAAAGCCATTTTAGCTTTCAAAACCAAATCCGAATCGAACCGAACCAAGATGTCAAAACCGTGGGAAAATCTGAACCGTCAGTTTTGTGTAATCGTTACACCCTAATATATATATATATATATATATATACTAATTGTTTTTTAAATACTGTTCTTTTACACGTTCTATTTATTATTTGAAATGTAAATCATTTTGAGAATTATGCATGTCTACTGTCACTTTTGATCAATTTAACATGTCCTTGCTGAATTGAAAGTATTATTTTCTTTTAAAAAAGATACTATTTAAATAGTTTTTTCATATTTCCCCTCATAATCAGTGTGGAAAGCGTGGGATGAAAACCAGTATCATAACTGGCCTAGTCATAACTGAAAACAACACCGAACCTGCAAGTACTCTACGCAAAACTTCAAATTAAAGAAGCAGAACAACAACAAAAAAGCTAAACTGCGTATCAGTGCTCTGATTGCACACTGGTTTCCTGAAACTAATCGTTCCCACTTTTTACATTTTTGAAGTGTTCACTGGGATGAAGGCCAGTAAAAACTCATCCCTCCTCTTTCTGTCACTCTCTTTGTGTTAGGCTAACCCCAACAGTGAAGAGATCTGGCTGGCTGCCGTGAAGCTGGAATTGGAGAATAACGAGTACGAGAGAGCACGCAGGCTGCTGGCCAAGGCCCGAAGCAGCGCCCCCACTGCCAGGGTGGAGCGGCCCAGTGTTCAGACCAGCCCACTGACTGTCACAGAGATGTAACCGCTGCTGTGTCATGCTGGGGACACCCATCTGCCGGGATCACACGGTTTCGGTTCTGCGAGTTGTGATTTCTCTTTTATTTAGATTTTAAGAGATAAGAGATGTAGATGAAGGGTGAGTCACCTTATACAAGTGCTTGTGCAACAGGGTTTTGAATGACACTAGCAGGAAGACACGGCTAATAAAGAGTTTTTTTTTCTGTTTTGCATGTTTTGTAAGCGTACCATGGCATGACGGGTTGGTGCGTGGATAGTAGGCTAAATTTGAGTGAATCTGTGAAGCAGCACTTACACCTGTCACCCTAGATATTAACCTAGTCACTTAATGTACCTAAAAGAAAGTGATTCCTTGCCTCTTGTTAGGCATCATGTCATGTATATGTATGTATATATCATCACATGCAGTTTGCCTTGAAAATGTGGACCTCGGAGAGTTATGAACATGTCTGAGTGTCACGGAGTTTGACACGAGACAGATGCGAAAACAGCGAACGTGAAGCCAGTTCTATTTGTGAATGTTTATTGATTCAGTGTTGTTGATTTTGCACAGTATTGTTTTTACACGATAACTACACAAATGTGGCCAGGGATTGTGTCAAATGAGCTCTTTAGTGGATTGGTAAGCACCTCAGAGAATATGTGACACAGAAGTACTGTGGGATTTTTGGGAATAGATTGTGCAGAGAATAGAAGGTGCTAGAATGGCCTCCTGCCCGGTCTTGTTTAACTTTTGGCTCCAGTAAAGAGTGTCAGCATCTATACAAATATCAAAGGATCAAATGTACCTCGAGGACTTGGCAGGATTCCTCTTAAGTGCTAATGTTATCAAAAAAAAAAAACAAACCGCAATTTATGATTTCCTGCATCTATGGAAACTAGCCATGTGAGCTTCATACGGGAAAGGCATCAATGAAAATCTCCTGGCTATTTTTTTGCACTCACAGACACTATGCGTTTCACACACTCTGAAAAATAAACGCTCAAAATGACACCTACATCAGAGAGGCTTTAACGGCTGTTAAAAGCATTATATGAGTTGCCATAACTGCTTTCTGTGTTGTTTTTTTTAGGTATTTATGAAGTCAGTGAAGCTGGAGTGGGTGCTGGGTAATATTGAAGCAGCACAGGAGTTGTGTACAGAGGCCCTAAAGCACTATCGAGGATTTCCCCAAACTTTGGATGATGAGAGGACAGATCGAGGAGCAGTCAGAGAGCATCGACAAAGCAAGAGAGGCCTACAACCAGGGAGTACGTTTTGAGGATTTCAGAGATGCCTTACCTTCATTTAACCTTGAAGTGAAGGTTTTCCAGTAATGCAAAATCCAAGCCAAATCCAAGGAACAAACTTGTTTTTTCAGTCTTGTCATAATGTTCTTTTTATGTATCCGTTCAGCTGAAGAAGTGCCCTCATTCCATGTCGTTACTGGGTCCTCCTGTCTCGGCTGGAAGAGAGAGTCAGGGCAGCTCACACGTGCTCGAGCCATCTTGGAGAAAGCTCGCCTCAAGAATCCACAAAGCCCTGAGCTTTGGTAAGAATCCATGCCAGAGGTTCTTGCACTTCAGTACAAAGCCAATATTAAAATGTAAAAAAGGAATGATGATTCTACAGATGCAGGTTTGAAAAGTGATATATTCTACTGTGGCAAAGGCTCAGCTCATGAATATTAATTCCGTTAACTGACAGCCAATTTTGGGCCATTGTTGAGCGTCTCTGTCAGCTCAGTTTTTTTGGCAATGGTTGGACCCCAATGGTTGGCTCGTCATAGGTAGCCACGAGCATTAGATTTTCGCAACAGATCTTCGAAATCCCCTTCTGCCATCTTTAACTTAAACTACTTTCCACCATCGTGATTAGCCTAGTATACAAACTTCTCTACACAGACCAAGAGGCAAGAGCCCGTTAGCTGAGCTTCTACAGAAAGATGGCTGACACGATGTTTACATTCGGTGAGTGAGATCCCGCCCCATATGGGCGTGGTGAACACTGAACACTGACTGTAGTCTCTAGGTTCTGGCCCAAAAAGCCTCCGATGACGCAATAATCGTCATTTTGGCTTTTCCGGCTTTTTCCCTCATATCCCCATGATATGGAGCAGGGTAATTCGAAAATACTACTGGTTTCCTACTGATACAAAGCTTAATGCTAAATACTGAAGTATCCCTTTAATAGACCCCTTTTGCACCGTCACGTCACAGTTATGTCACGGCTTGAGCTGGAGGCAAAACAAAGTGAAAACTGGAGGCGGCCAATACAAAACAGCACAGATTCGGCTACATAATGATAAGGAGCTTAAATTATTGTTACTATTATTAAATGTCATCTTGTTGTGTTGTTTGGTTCAGAGAATTGAAAAATGAATATGCTGTATCTGGAAACTTTTATTTCTAGAAAATATTCACATAATTAAAATCGCACTGTAATGTCACTCTTTACATTGTCGTCGTCGGCGCTGGCTTGGCAGAACTGCGGATCATACACACAAGTCTTGTACAGGACCATGTAGGCTTCTAAAGATTTTTATGCCCTTCAGTTCTCTTTACGATCGGTTTCTCTATAAGGTAGGTGTAGAAGTCAGGCCACTCAACCGAGGTAACGTGACGTTAATCCTGTACAGATCGTCCATGCATTGAGTGAGTGTGTCGGCGGCTACAGGCTCGGCCAATCCTAAGTTCCGTCTGTTAAAGATAACTTTTGGAAATAACAATCGTGGTCCTGGACACTGAGTGACCTTACGCATTAAAATAATATCGGATTTTCTCCAGTCATGTTAAAAAACAAGCTAACAATCCTTGCTAACTAGCATTAGTGAAGCGGCCAGAGGGATCTTTCTGCCTCCACCTAAGCTCCGCCCACAAAAAAACGTCACCATGTTTACCAACTGAAAAGGGGTCTATAGGTGAATATCATGTGACCTAATTGATATTCATAAGCTGATCTGTCATCACAGTGTGACATGAACTTGGATCCAATGAAGAATTGTCAAAAAATGGCAGAACTTCTTTTTGCTTAAGGCTTCATGCAGTTGTTTCATTTGAATTTCTTATTAGTTTTATGACTCACTGAAATAATAATAGGTAATTTTAATCTCAAATTCTCTAGGCTGGAGTCTTGTCCGACTTGAATTCAGAGCGGGATTGAAAAACATCGCCCACACACTCATGGCTAAAGCCCTTCAGGAGTGTCCTAAACTCTGAGTAAGCCATGCCTTTCATTTCATTCCCTGAACAGTATTTATCAAGAAGTTTCTGCACAATATCACACCTCAACACTTACTTCTTCCTTTTAGGTATCCTCTGGGCTGAAGCAGTGTTTTGGAGGCCAGACCTCAGCGCAAGACCAAGAGTGTTGATGCTCTGAAAAGTGTGAACATGATCCTCACGTACTACTTGCCTGTGGCAAAGTAAGTCTTCTAATCAGACTCTTGTCAATATTCTCCCAACCCTAAATTCCAGTTTGCCCATCCGAGATTCCTTCGTTTGTTGTTGTTTTTTTTCCTTTTATCTGCAAGAACAGGCTGACCTTTTTGGTTGCATTTATGCTATATCTGTGTTTGTGTACCTGTGTGCAGATTGTTCTGGAGTGAGAGAAAGATAGCGAAGGCGAGAGAGTGGTTCCTACGGACAGTAAAGATTGAACCTGACTTGGGTGACGCCTGGGGATTCTTCTACAAATTTGAGATTCAGCACTGGACAGAAGTAAGCATTCAGTACATTATTATTACATTAATGTGTTCCTCAGGACCTGTTTTATTCTCAGATCTTTTTTTGTGTGATGCAGTGATTGTAAATGAAATGCAGTGATTTTTAAAAAAATAGTTAAAAATTATATCGTCATTTACTCATCCGTTCCACACCTATACCTGTAACTTACTTTCTTCTATGGAACCTAATGGAAGAAATTTTGAGGGGTGCTGCTTGCTGTCGGTTTGAACACTTTGGAGAATGCCCCTCAGCGTAACGTGCCTGAAGTATGCATGGAACTAATCCAATCCAGATTGGTGTTGCGTCATGAAATAGCTTGTGACGGCATGCGGAAAACTACAAAGGGATGCCTGCCACACAACAAAGTTAGCTTTCGCTTCGGCACTTTCTCAGTCCTCATCTGCCAGCTCTGAAGCCCCACTTTCTTCCACTCGGGTTGATAGCCCGATGCTGCAGCCATCCGATTCTGGATGTGGATGTGCTCAGCATTGCGATGAGGAATATTGATGAGAGATTGCTGCTTCATGCCCCTGTGTACGAGGAGATTGTGACTTGTTCGATGGCCAAACTTAACATCAATTGGCCACATGAAGGGCAGAAAGCGCGTGTTAAAAGTTTGCTGGATGACCACACAGGTCACAGCCTTCACTCCGGGAGCACAATTCATGGATCAAGCCATGTTTGTTGGCTTAATTCCCAGTGTTAGATTCTAGCAACATTTTGGGGCGAAGGAGAATGGCAATGGGATGATGCCACGGGTAGAAAAGGCTTTAGTCAGCTACCTCTCCCCAACGTTAACGTTATACGAAAAAGCCCTGGTACTGCCCACCAAACCCTGCTGTAACACTTCTTCTTTGGTAGGCAGGACTGGGGTCTGAGGTACTGATTTATCATTATAGATCTCAGGGACACATACTTACAGATTTCCATCCTTAGGTCTCACAGTAATTTCGCTTTTTGGGTTTCCAATATTGGGTTCTTCTGTTTGGCCTAGCTCATTCCCTTTGCACATTTACCAAGTGCATGGAAGCAACCCCTGGCCCTACTGAGGCTTCAGGGCATCCGTGTGCTAAATTATATCAAAGACTGGCTCAGTCTAGCACAGTCTCAAGACAGTTTGGCATTGAGATGTCGTCCTTGGCCATGTTCAGAGCTTGGGATTGAGACTCAACACAAAGAAAAGCGTTTTGACACCCACTCAGAGAACCATGTTACTGGGGGTGGTATAAGATTTGAACTAAGGTACGGGTACAAATGTTTTGCGCACATATCGAGTCCATTCTGGCTATGGTTTCCAGGTTAAAGCTAGGCCGCACTATCACTGTAAAGCAGTTTCAGAGGCTGCTGGGCCTCATGGCAACTGTGTCCAATGTCGTACCTTTTGGCCTCTGTCCAAATTACTTCACCCCAGGAAATGGAAACTTCACCCCGAGGTGATGAGGTTGATGTACAAGAGGTTCGCTCCAATGGAGGTGGCTCTGTTTGCGCCTCGAGAGAAGAAACACTGTCCACTGTGGTTGGATGCCATGGTGCAGGCGTGCCCTAGGCAGTGCCTGTACACTTTGCCTCCGATCACTCTGCTCTCAGGAGTCCTGAACAGGGTCCGGCCGAAATGTGGTCAGCCTACTTTTAGTCGCCCCTCTTTTGTCCGGCCCAGCTTCTCTAAGCGGATGGCTCAAGATTTCACCCTTGGCCCAGAGGAAACTCCCAGTATCTAGAGGCCGGCCTGTCAGAAGTAGTCATCGAGACCATACTCTTGCTCCAGAGTTCCATCCATGAGTGAACCTGTACTTCCTGAAATGGAATGTCTCACCAGTTGGTGTAGGGAGCGTGGGATTGACCCAGTGGCTTCACTGCTGGTGGCTTCAGTGCTGAGAGTTCCTCCAGGATCTGCTGGGCTCTGCCCGTGCACACACAAAGGTGTACGTGGGTGCACCACACCTGTACATGTAACTACTTTCATCTGTGGAACATAAAAAAATGTTTCGAAGGGTGTGCTGCTTGCTGAAGGGTGTTTGAAGGGGTGTGCCACCTGCACTATGTCGGTAAGGACAATTGGAAGACTGCTCCTCAGCGTAACGTGGTCTGAAGTACATATGGAACTAATCCAATCCTGATCCAATCCTGACATAGCATGTGACTGCAAACGGAAGCTACAAAGGGATGCCACCACACAACAGAGCTAGCTTTTGCCCTTCAGCAAGCACTCTTGTGTGAAGTGCCTATTTGGTGTTGTTTGTCAAAACATTTGTTTAAAAGGAAAATAATGGTGAGTGAATAGTGTTCAAGCAGTTTGCATCCCTGCTCAAGACACATTACGGGGTGGGGACACATACAAGTTCTGTATGCACTGTTTGGGAGCACAGCACACCCTTGTAGTCTCCGAGGGGCTGCTTGCAGCCACTGTGAAGCGTTCCAGTTTAGCTGTGTTTAATGGCGCTCAGATCGTGGGGCTGGCAGAAGGGCTTGAGACTGGCTAGTCTCACAAAAGGTGTAAGTGGCTACCATTGGAGCTTTCCATACAAGGCACCAGCCTGGTTGTATGGTTCCTCCGTGGTGCATGGAGGATGAGGCTGTGCTCAGGCTGTGAGACTTGTGTCAGGACCCGACCCTGGGAAGGGCTGCCCCTTAGGAATCTTTGGAGTCTGCTAAACACCTAATGCTCAGATAGCTTCTCCTGGCTGGAGTTTGCCACTGGTGGAGTTGAAGCCATCTTGGCATTCCCAGACCTGGCTATGTGCCTATGGTCCCCTTCTAGCATGGCACGGTCGATCTGGTTCTGCAGGCTTCTTTATCCCCACCCTCATGTGGCGGTGGAAGAAGACAGACTTCATTTGCTCTGCCCTGTCAGTGCATTGAGTATCTAGTCATCTAAATGAAGTAAGTCAGAAGTCATCCTCAGCTGAAGTAAGTTCAGATCAGTTGTTGGTGTGTTTCGGGTCACCAAAGAAAGAAGTTCCCTGCCTCTCCGAAGCATACCATTAGTAACTCCTGATAGTTCAGGCAATTGTTTTGGCCCTCAGATGTGTGGTTCACCTTTGGCCTCTGAGGGCTCATTATATGAGTAAAGCACGGCATCCTTCTGAGAGCCCTCCTCTCAGGGGCCCTCATTCAGAAGCAGATATCCTATGTGTGGCCTGCTTCGAGGCCAACCCCACACACCTCTCACTAGGTTCAACAGTCTGGACCTTCTTCCCCTTAGCGTCTTGTGTGAGATCTTATCTCCTTACTCTGGTGCTGTTCTCTCCCTCAGGGAGCAACAGCAGGAGGTAAGAAACTGCTGTGATGAATGCAGAACCACGGCACGGTGAGCTGTGGTGTGCGGAAATCCCAAGCACATTTCTCAACTGGCAGAAGAACATCGGAGCAGATGGTGCCTCGTGGCTGGCAAAGATCAAAACACCTTCTAAACTGTGGGACTTAACATTAATATTCACAAATCTGAGCATGTTTGGTTGAGCAAATAATGTTGTACTTCATCTGAGTCTGTGGGATATACTTTTTCTATGGATATTTCTCCAACATTTAGTGTATTTGTCTCTCTGGGAACAGTGACTGATCCAGGGGCTGTTTTTACATGACACATGCCTGTCTTATGTCTCAGGTTGTTTGCTCTACAGTCACACCCCAGAGATCCTAACATCAACTGCCAGAAGCTGTCACACCCTCATTCTGCTTCTCATTAT